>CM031237.1:644959373-645150993 GCA_018340775.1 Taxus wallichiana var. yunnanensis | reverse complement strand
TGTGGGGTGGGATGGAAAGAAGCTCCCCGAATCTAACACCCAAGAATCAACAATATTATCTAAAGAAAGAACTAAGGCATCCTGACAAACATCACCTACTACCACATTTACCTCTTTAGTTTCCTTCTTGTTCTTTTTATCCTGAAGAACCCATAAATCTTTCTTAGCATGACCAACCTTCCCATAGTACCAACATTCTAACTTACTCTTGGACTTTGACCTTCAAAATCATTCAACTTCCCACGGTTACCTTTCTCTCTATTCTTTTGTCTCCCTCTGCTCTCCACTATCAAAGTGTTTCCAGAAGTGGAAGAATATATGGTGCTCTTCCTTCACATTTCCTCACTTAGGATCACACCTATTACATCCTCAAACATCAAATTTTAATTATTAGAGACTAAATTAATTACAACCATAACCAAGCTGTCCCAACTACCTGGTAAGGAGCACAAAATCAACAAAGCTATGATCTCATCATCAAATTCAATTTTTACTAAGTTTAACATACTCACAACCATATTAAATTCATTCAAATGAACAACAATAGAACCATTCTTAGACATCTTCATATTAAATAACTTTTTCATCAAAAATATTTTATTAGAGGCAAAGGGTTTTTCATATAACTTCCCCAATGCACTCATGAGACCTTCCATGGTATTTTCTTGCAATATGTTGAAAGAAACTGAAGATGCAAGGCATAACCGAATGCCCGAGTACCTTTCTATCCGAAACTCCCAATCCTCATCCGATATGGTCAGTAGGTTTCTTTACTTTCCCAGCCAAAGGAACATGGAGGTCCTTTTGATATAAGTAATAATCCATTTACATCTTCCACAAACCAAAGTTATGCTCATTAAACTTCTTAACCCTTGATCTACCCTCATCCTCCATAGCTCCCACTCAAGCTAAAATTTCCTGTTTACCACTTCAGCAAAAAAAAAACCACCAAAGCTCGATACCGCTTATTAGGAATTAGAGAGAAAATATGTGAAAAAAATTCCTCAAATCACAATAGTAGGAAACTATATAGTAGAATTATACATGCAGAAATATAACAACTTACTACCAAAGTTTCAAGTTTAGCTCTGGAAGGAAGATACATCTACAAACCTAAGTCAGACTATATCCTGAGATTAAATGCTTTATGCAAGGTAAGGGGGTACTTGTCTCTCTCCATGACGGTTATGCTCGAGGTAATTTTCCTCCTCCTTTTGATGAAATTTCTCAATTTTTAATGTCCTACATTACCTTAGAAGGGTGTTACAAAGTGATATATGGATATCACTTCCCTATGTTGAACCATATCTGTAATGCTAAGCCCTATAATTTCCCTTTCTTCTTGTATACTTCCCTTGTGAAATATATTGCCATGGTTGAGAAAGGTACCTTCTCCTTACCTTTGAACAAGGACCTCATCAAATCCATTATCAGGCTGGGAACTCCCCTTTTCAGTAAAAATGCTAAATTTGGAGCTTCTGCTATTGAATGCTCAGAGCCGAAGGAGGAAAGTTTTAGTGAGAATCTATTTGGAAAACCAGTGGCTAAAAGGACCAAATCTAACCTGAGTCAAGGTGGTGTCAAGAAATGAAGCAGGGTTGAGGAGGCACCTAAGACGGTTGAGGAAGTGGAGATTATCTTAGATTCGGGTGAGAACCAAGAAGGAAACCTGGACCTTTCGGTTTCCATTAAGGATAAAGATGCTGCTGAAGGAGAAAATAATGATGAGATGGAAAGTAAGAAATATCTGGACACTTCTGAAGGAAAGCATTCAAAGAACTCAGAGGAGGCCATTGAAAGCCTACATGCTCTTAAAACTGCCCAAATGAAATTGTTTACCACCCAGGACTCTGTTGTCAAGTCTCATACTTTCATGCAGAATTTTAGAATTGTAAGCGTAGTATTGATATTAATATACACAAGATTAGTATGGTTTCCATGGACCTAAGGGAACTAACTGAAAAAGTGGAAAAGTTATCTTCTTTGGTTCTTAGTGCATAGCTTAAAAATGCTAATGAGAGAAGCCTAGAGATGGAAAAGGAAATGTTGAAGATGAAAGAAATCATTTTTCAAATTCATGATTTCCATCTCATCAATGTTAAAAGCACCATCCACCACCTCAAGCCATTATCTGAGATGATTCATTCTATGGAAGTTGCAAAGGAAAAAGAAAAAGATAGAAAAGGCCCCAAAGTGGAGATTCTTGAGCCTAACTACAAGTATTGGAAATATACCATCGACTCCCTTGTTAAAGAATGGAATGGCTGTATGAATACAGTGGGGGACCTAATAAAATAATGATGAAAAAATGGATAATGGTATGTTGTTAGTTCTTAGCTTTTTTGCTATTAGTTCTTATGTCTTCATGTTTGTTTGTTATTTTTCTACTTATTTGTTGTTTGCAAACATTCCTTTATGGTGGTATGTCTTTGTTTTTGTATTATGATGCTTTAGGTTTTTGGTTAGGCTTCAATGGTAATCCCTTCACCTATTTGTTATGAATTGATAATACTCTGTATGGGGTAGGGTCCCCTCAACCCTTTTTTACCTCTAATAAAAAAACAACATAAATAAATAATGCACAAAAGAAGACAAGATAATATTTAATGTAGTTCACCCAATGTGGGCTACATCTACTAAGAACTTGCTCAAATTTTATCATCAACAAGAGTAAAACAACTCTCATAGTATTCTCTCGTTATGAACTCACAATAGAATTCCAAATATGTTAAACCACATCTAAACCACAATTGAAACCCAATTGCTTAACATTGATCACTCTTGATCACCTCTTAATCACTAAGACTCAAGACCTCTTAAATGCACAAGATATCTTCAAGATACTCTAACATGTATATTTAGAAGTTTATAATCCTTTAAGAAGTCCAAAAGCCAACCCTAGAATTTTGAAAGTCATAACCTTTCATCTTCCCATGGCTAGAAAAGAAACAGATATGACCTTTCATCTTCCCACGACTAGAAAAGAAATGTTCATGACCTTTCATCTTCCTAATTCGAACTCCACACTTCAATACTGATTTGAGAAGACCAAAAAATAGGATCCACACCCCAACACAACATCCAACATGGGATAATGAAATTTATGCAACATGAAGTGAATATTCTAGATTACCTTTTTACCCAATGAATATAAAATTCGTAGCTTTTGTGCAGACCAAAGCGCTCATAGGTGCCCCCGAGTCTTCTTCTAGGTGCTCTCTAGTCCAACTAGATTCTCCGAGATCCATCCTTTTCAACACTCCTGCATAGTCATTCTTACTTCTGACTTTTATAGTCTCCTCTATGATATAGTCCAACTACTTTGTCAAATAAACTAAGTTCTTTCCTCTCTCTTACACATTAGGGTTTCTATTTTTTTGGGTTTATTACTTATGTTATTTACATGTTGTCTTAGTGAATTTATTTATTACATTTATATGTCCTCCTAGATTAGATTAACTATCTTTTACTACACCCCATTCGGTTAATTTTAATTAATTAACCAAACTCTCTTTGATTCAACAAAGACGTGGAATAGAGCTATGGATTGTTGGTTCAAGGCATGCCGCACAACTATACTTTGGAGTACGTAATTTCCACATATTCCTATACAAATGAAATAAAGTTAAAGTTCTTACATGATCCCATAGGATCCTACTTACACATGATACCTTTAGCTATCAAGATCTTGATGGTAGAATTGGAATTGGAAAGATTACCTATGGCTAGCTAAACCTCCACCATGTTTAGGGACAGGGAGAAGGTGTGTAGAAGGATGGTAGAGGCCCTGGAAGAAGAGAGGTAGAGAGATGAAATATAACTCAAGTATAATGAAGCACGACAGAGGAAATTTGATGAAATGTTGTTTTCAAGAAGAATGGTGAATAAGAAAGGTTTTGAGACTCTTGTGGAAGACGAGGAGCCAAAATATCACGTCCTCCTAATTTTGGGAAAGCACAAAGTAGAGATACCCAATTGGATTTTGATGAGAGAACATAAAAGGAAATAATTAGAACCACATGCATGCATATGACCCATCATATATATCTATCCCTTTCACAAGGTGTTCCATATCTAGAGGTAGTTGTTGAAGAGTAGTGTAGCAAAAGCAAGCATATAATATCTCTGCGTAGGTAAGGAGATACATGTTGGACTAGAAAAAATGGATAAGTATTAAGAGCATGTGGTATAATGAGACACAAAAGTGGGGAACATGTATGCATGAAAGGGCCATTGAAGTGGCATGTGCCCATGAAGATGGAACTCGGGACAGCCAATTTTTTTAGTTATGGGCTAAAAATAGAAAAGAACAATTAGAGTGCGGACCAAGCAAAGGAGAAAATAAAGGAGACTTGGTGTCCAAGGAAATTCTATTTTTGGGATAAAGCACATGAAAATAAAAGATGTAATGTCATACATGGATCGAGATAAAATAAGATTAAAGAAGATTTTATTTATAGGACTAATCTATTATTATGATTGTTATAAAATCATGCATGCTTTATGGATTCTCTTACATGTACGCATGTCTATTTTGAGCATGTTTTATATTTCCAAAAGGCATGGGTGGTGAAGGGAAAGTCCCCACCCTTATATATAATTTTGTACTCCATTTTGTATAGTTTTATGTTGCTATAATGTACTAGTACACATGAATATGTGGTAATGATTGTTATGTATTCAACTTTTGTTATGTAATAATTTATTATAATGGAATATGGAGGATGGATTATGGTAATTAATGTATCTGAATATGGTGATTACATGGTGCAATTGATCTTAGTTTTTATCTGATCTATTATGTTTCCTTATTACATGTGTTTCCATTATAAGCTCATGATATGATGTCTGTAATGATATGCACTTGAATGTATGCTTTGATATTAGTTATTATGGATATGTATGCTAACATCTTGACAAGAAAGCACAAAGGAGGGACATGGTAACTTTACAAACTTTGGGTAAGAATTAAGATTTTTCTAAATGAGGTTCCAATGAGCATAAAAATTAAGGGGAAATAAAAACTACATTTGGTTCCATTTTCAGGACCTCTTTTCAAACTATCTGCTAGGATGTTTCATGACGATGGCATATCGATTGAATTTTGAGAGCATTGAAAGTTAGGTAGAGGATGAACAAGATAAGTTTGCACAAAAATATAGTACTGGAACTGATTTCAATACACGATGGTGGGTAAAATATAATCTTTATCATAAGCTCTATGATACATTATTCTACTTCTTTCTAGTAGAATTATATGAGTGGCTAACATCGTATGGATTAGTAAAGAGTTAGGGATATAGGTAGAAGATTTGGATGCAAGAGGATTATCATACATTATTTTATGCTAATGTGGAGTGGACTAGAGCTTTAGATCATTATTGGGCTGGTGTTTTGTGTAATTATACATTAGAGTATGCTATTTATACTTACTTATGTCCAAATGAGGCTAATTTCATGATGTAGCCTAGATTTTACCACCAACAACCCAAGGCACACTGGTATATCACTCACCCCGAACCGAGTGCCCACCCAAAGTACACAAAGGTACACGCTTTTCTTTATAAAAGATTATTAAAAATGTTAGCATTATTCTACATATATTTCAGATCCATTAATAGATAAACAAGTATTCCATAGTGCATAAACTAGATCTAGATCTTAACCATATGAAAGATTAACTAAATAATGACTATAATAAGATTTACCATATAAGATCCATGCTCGGCCATCTAACATAAATAACCAACCAATAAGATCTATTATACTAAATACTTGAAAAACACAAAAGCTTCATACATACATAAAATAGTCTCCATAGTCATGCGTGCTAACAAACTCACAACATAACACTACAATAACATTGAACCTCCTAAACCATGCAAATCAATACATATTTATAGGGGTGGGGAATTTCCCTTCACTTTATAATGCACTTTAAAAATAGGCTACATGCTAATAATATACATGTAACCTTACATGAGAATACAAAAGCATACAAGCTCGCTAATAATAGATTACCTAATAATACAATTGTAGTATAATCTTATTATTATCTCTAAAAATCTGCATGGCGCTTGATATTTTACTAGTCCCAAAATAGCCTTTATGTATTCTCCAAGTCTTTGACAAAAGTGTGATCTTCACTTCACGTCCAAAATTATCCCTAATCTGTAAAATGGCTAAGTCTTGACTTCAAGTTGTTCTAGGTACACCTTGTTTTGTTATACTCCCGTGCACTCCTACGTGTTATGTGTCTACACACTCAATACTTTTGCACTTTCATACTTAAGTTGTATTTCATCAACTCAACATTACCCCACACTAATTTCATTTATGTCCCCGAAAATGGGCATCCAAACTTATCTCTCCAAGAACAAAGAATAATGAATAATGAATGAAATAATAAAGGAACTACTGCACATAAAGAATGATAAACTATCAGGCACTCTTCTCTTCTACCGGTATGATCAAATTTGGATATTCAATCTTAATCTCTTCCTCTAATGCATTCCAATCACTTAGCACTTTATTTTTCTTATTTGGAATGTCTACAACTATGACTTCCATTTCATCAAGAGTCATATTTTCACCTTTGTTCTGTAAGACCTTGAGGACATTAGCCATGCTTGAGACTATTCCCTCCATCCTTTCCACGATGAGTTTCCCAATTTATTTTATTTTTTTCTTGAGGGGGACTCGTGTAGCTTCAAGTGCATCGTGTTTTACTTGTACAAAGTGAAAGTCTCTCTATGTGCCTAAATGTTTCATTCTTTGCTACCTAAAGGACTTCCTCTTCTTTTGCCATAGTCCTTGTTTTTATTATCACATCCGGTGTCACACACATAGTCAATGTCAGATCTGCTTTCTTAAGCTCATCCTTCAAAATTTATAAAATGGACTCATAACCTATAATTTTTCTTGCAATTGTGGCCTTGGCCCTTGTTGTCTCCTCTACAACATCCTTTGGTGTTGGTATACACATGGGCCCTTCCTCCAAAGTAGTAATTAAACGGTGTGTGTAAATAATGCAGAGAAGACTTAAATTCTGTTGCAACCTTATCTTGAAAGTGTGGCCTCTTTTCTATGATCTCATCACTAATTTTCTCGGCCATCTTAAGGAATTTCTACACTTCTACCTCAGCTGTTTGCTTCTCATCTGTAAGGCACTTTATCTCAATAGCTACATCCTTCTTATCTTTTAATAGTGCTCCAATAGTTGTAACTTTATCAATATTTTGGTGTGGAAATTCCACGATACCTTAATGAGGGTATTTCTCACCTATTCATTATACAACGCCATTGGCTTAATAGTTATGTGGCGCGAGTGTGGTTCCTTCTTCATCCTATGTGAAACACACTACTCTTCACATACATCAAAATCAGGCTCATCCATGTGAGTCTACATGCTCTATGAAATATATTTTCGTGTGCGCATTTTTTCCATATCTTCTTCCATCAACTCCTAGCCATAGAGGTCCTTAGGTTCTAAAGAACTTTGGAACCTTTCTTAGATAATATTGGTTGGATCATTAACATATTCAACTGCTAGTGTCTCATAAGTGGCTTCATCATGTTTCTTACCCGAGTGCCTACCCTTATGAACATAAAGGCCTCGAATCCATCACCTACCTTTACCTGTTTGTGTATTAGGGGGCGTGCCTAATGCCTCGCCATTATCTTCACCTATCTCAAGGACAATATCCCCATTTTCTATGTTCTTCTCTTTCACTTCCCATTCATTTGCCTTCACCTCCTCTTCTTAAGGTTCATATGTATCCTCGGTCTGAACCAGATTGTTGGGCATGTTATCTTCATATTTTTCCTCTTGTTCCTCCTTCCGAGGAATATACCTACACCTATTCTTCTTCTCAAAGTTATTCCTTCACAGAGAAGTCCTCGGTGACCTTCTAGGGGGATATGAAGGACCCACACCCTAAATACTTGTTCTTTGTAGTACCCTCTTATACTAAGGTTCCTATGAGTCTGGTCCAGTCTACCTCCGGTCCAAAGGTGCCTATTTCAACACTTCATCAACTAGCTCCTACAATGGTGGGGTCACCTTGCACTCTCTTTTCTCACCAACAGCTGGTTTTTTTCTGCCATATGCTCTAGACCACTACTTTTTTCCCCGTATTTCTTCTTCCACAAGGGGTGAGGCTAGTTCCTCATCTGCTAGTGTGCCAACTGTATGTTTCCCCTTGGGTGGGCCAGGAAGTTTGAACTCATTCTCCACATATTTCCCATTCTCCAACCTGGGCTTGAGTTGGATATACACAAGGGCTGCCCCAATCTCACCAATTTCCAAACTCATAGCCTTCATACTAATATCATCTGAAATTAACCTCTCAATATATGCAGACTTACTTGGATAAATGTAAGTCTTTCTGAGTGTGTGGTAGTCACAGTCTACCTTATCAACATTGAAAATAAACTAGCGTGCATCTAAAAATCTGTGTACAAATGCTCGCAAATGCTGCATGGTGAAGGCATAAGGGATCTTACACCAAGGGCTCCACTTCTCATCCTTCATCCCAAATGAGTAATGTAGTAGTGATGATAAGTTGTAAATTGTACTTTATTATCTAATAGTGAAGGAAAATCCTTGGGTATTCTCCATTCTTCCTCAAACACAACATGGATTCACTCATACCATAACTCTTCCCTCTATTTAAATGGTCCACTCATGGTCCCATCACATGTATACTCCTCAAATCTCTCTACAAGATATTTCTTTACCTCGGGATATTGCCAAATTTTATCCTTTGGCCCATCGAGCACCCCAATTTCTACAAAGACAAGTGATAAAAGGATCATGCCAAAACTAATCTTCTCACCTCCATGCGCTTCCTCAATGATAGTTTTAGCAATGAAACCTACTAAGTTATACACCACTCCCTTAGTCATCTTCTTGGCTATATGCAACCATAATGTGTTCACCTACGACCATCGCTCCTGGTTATTCAACTTTGTCATGAGGTGCGTTGCTTCTTGGATAACTAGATATTTCTTCATCTTATCAATGTCCCTTCCAAACCATCCCTTAGTGTAACCCAGTGCTTTACTTGTCATTATGATCCTTTATTTTTCTAAAAATTCACTACTAACCTCCTTTCCTAAACTCCTCAATCCTATCAGGGTCCCTATCGGGGACGCGATGATCCTCATTCGTTTTCCAACAAAGTAGAAGAAGTCCTCATGGAATGTGCTCATCAACCATTGGTATAAATTTTTTGGTTTACCAAAATATGGAAGTTCATAAAGCTATTAAAATCCCACCTTTCTCAACAGCTTTCTCACTCATGTCATCATACATGGCCATATCGTCTATTGTCCTCTTGTTTTTCTACTTTACCAAAAATCTATCCAGTTCATCATTGTTATCTATCATCATGTGGTTGTAGTCACTCACTTTACTCTAGAGGATGTGTGAGTTCCAATTGTGACCCATGTAAACACCCTTAGGCTACTGCATCTCCAAGAAATGGCTTTCAGGGGTTTCCTCTACATCTATTTCAACTTCCTTCTATTTATTTCCCCTTGTGGCTACTCCATGTGCCTTCTTTGGTGCCATAACAACTATAAAGGTATGATATTTTACCTTCTTCTATCTCTATAGGTCTAATCCCACATTCCCTAGCTCAACTCCACATGACCTATCTCAAATCAAAACCCTAATAGCTGATTTCTCCTTCTTATATGCCTTGATGTCACTCAAACAACCTCTCTAATGGAGCGTCACACAATCCTATGCATAAATATGAAAATAATAATTAGTTCGCAACTCTCCACACTTCATAACTCTCTTGCTAGCTTGCTTGACTTCAACTCACTCAAATGCTCTTGAATGCAAAGGTAGAAATGATTTCACAACACGTCCTTATATATTTTTTCAAAAAATCTACATTTATTGCTCTCCACCTACCACCATACTCAACATTGATTTGGTATTTCTTCAATTCTTTGCATTGCTTGTTTCCATGCCACAGTCATAACCTTTTGACATGCCTTCTAATTTTTAGCCACATACCTCCTTTTGTGCACCCTCATGCACCAAAGTACTCCTCTGCTTACGTATTTCAATGAGAATTTTCCATTGTTGCAGTCTACCTTGTGTTACACTATGTGCCCATTTATTTATACATGGTCTCGTAATCATGAATAATATTTCTCTATCCACACCTTTCCTTTGAGCACTTGCATAATATTTCTCCTATGCATACCCATCTTCAGATAATATTCAAAATCAGGCCATGAATCATATGTATACTCCACCCCACACTAAGGGTATGCATGGTCCTCTACATATGAAAAAACTTAGATAGTAATCATATTTTGGCACGCAAGCACGCTTATTACACAAAACACTAAAATAAATTGACAAATCATAACAACGACAAAGGAAACACACATAATGGAAAAACATTAAGGAAACATAATCTAAGTGGCAATATTGTCTTATTACAAACAACAAGAAGACTTATCTATATTAGGGCTTCATCCTACTCCCATTGAAGTAACCAGAAACCATGTTCTCGTCTAGCACCTCTGATTGGAAAGTGTCTCGAATCAAATATATAAGTTATAATGTACAATCCCAACCAATGCACTTTAAGCTTTCCAGGGATGGCACAAAAACTTTGAATCATATTTATTTCCTTTCAACATCACAAATTTTAGTCAAGGTATGGCTCAATATCTTGTTAAAGGCCTTATTTTTCTAAGGATGATGGGTGATGTTTTATGGTGTGTAACCATAAATTCATCCAATAGTATCCTCGATGGTCTCATTAAGAAAATGAGTACTCCTATCAATTTTTAAACTTAAAGGTAACGACGTACCCAAAATTGTAAAGGTACTCATGCATCACCAAAGTGTAACAAGTGCCCCAATGATGATACAGGTCTCCTCGCAAGGTGTTCGGGATCCGAAAAAGCTCTCCGAGTGTGCGTTAACATCCCGCATGCCCCACTTAGCCCCGTGTCCTTTGTTTTTCCTTTTTCCTCTCTTTTCTTGGCCTTTTTTCTTCAACGTGAAACTCACCTCCGTAAAATCAAAATGTTTTAACGTGACTCACGTAAAAATAAACGTTTCACCAGCTTTCCTTGCCGACTTAGGCTTGCATTTATGTTTTTGGTCCCCTGGAATAGTGTTTGGCCATTGTTTATTGTTTTAGAGTTTAGTTTGGTTTTGATCTTTGGGTGAATGAAAAGCTATAAATAAATGGTTTGTGCACAAACAAATGGTCTGCCCCTCATTCACTTTCATGCTCTCATTTTCATAGTTCAGTCTTTTATTCTGTTTAGAAGCCATAGTTTTAATTCTTTGCATGCTTAGTTAGCATTGTTTAGCTGTTGGTAAGCCACATACCCATCTTGTGTAGGCAGTACTATTATTTCACCCAATCCATTGGAGTAGAATAGCTTAGGAAGCCATTAAAGTTGTAGGTTTTTCTCTTCAAATAGGATAGTTTTAGGTTCTGGATGCTTTATGTTGCATGACTCGCAGTAAATCCCACTAGGAATTACATAAGCCAAGCTCTGTACTCTTGCGCTATCCCTCTCCTACTCGCATTATATTCAGTCTGCATTCTGAGCTGCCTTTGTCCCAATATCTACTTCTGTTGATGCTAGCATTACACACTTTTACGATTCACGTGAATACGAAAGAGCGAGGAGATCACACTTGAGGGGACAAGATCACACACACCATCGGATTCGCCAGCATTACTGCGGAATCCGGTTCTAGCTTTCAAAGTTCTAGTTAGAATCATATCAAATAGAGTAGATAATTGCTTCATTTCAGTAAATTCTATTCTCGATATTGCCAGGGAAGCTGTGAGGATTGATAGTTTCTGAGAAACTATGATTCACTCCTCACTTCTGAGGTAGGATCGAGAATCTTGCAGATAGATTAGATGAGCTATTTTATTTGTTTAGAATAAATCTACAAATTACACAGAAAATAACTACACTCGGTTATCTTGTTTGTTTTAAATTGTTATTTAGTTGTTATTTCTAGATACATTTAAATAGCTACTTTTCTTAAATTCTTAGAAAGTCTCATAGAAAAATAGAAGTTATATATGTTTTAGATTTATTCCACATAGTTAGAATTTGCTTTACTACAGTTAGATTTACATTTTGTTTTGTATGACAATCACGGGACCTAGGGAGCCCAGGGAATACGTATTTGAGCCAATCGTGCCTCAGCCCAACCTCATCATAGCAATAGTTGACATAGACCAGAACCTTAGAATACAAGTCTTCCAAACAACAACAGATTTACAACTGATCAGCTCTCAGTTGAGAGGATTAAATATAGAAGACGACCAAGCACACACATTTTGGTCAAATCAACCGAACTACAGATTACCCTAGGCAAACATTCACATGACTGTAGAAGGGTTCGAAAGAGAACAAACCTTTGGTTGTGATCCTTTGGTCCCATAGCCAAATGCAGGAGACACTCTCACAGACATAGATACTAGTTTAAGAATCCAGGTTGCACGAACGCCTGTGAGATATTCCGAGAAAATCACATAGTTATTGAGTCTAAACATAGAAGCTGAGAAAGCGTACGATTACTGGATACTAGGGATTAGGACTTGATTTCATACATGACCATAGTAGGACCGCAACAACCAAGAGTCTACGGTTGTGATCCACAAATCCCGTAGCCTAACGAATCCATAAGTCAATCAGATATAGACACTGGCCTACACACACTAGTATTCCAGTCCACTCCACTTCCACCCATCATCATCAAACAACTATCCTTACTAGATATAGCGGCTAACAAAGCTAGAGAATTCTGGACTAGGCCAGAGAATCGTCCGTAGAGTCGATTGTATTCATTACCCACCATATGACCTTATCTGGAGATATACATGAAACTATCCCAGGTCATTTTCCACGTATTCCACAACCCATAGATCGAATCACGCTAGAACTCGATATTGATTGGAGCCTTCGAGCAGTCATCCTTGCTGATCGATCTATCACACCAGTCCAAGTTAGAAGGGCCTTCTTTGCCTTAGATTCACAAATTCCATTAGTGCGTGTCGAAGACATTAGATTTCCTAACTAGTTTGTTTGCATCCCATGCATATTCCATCCCCACCGGCTGTCTCGGCACGACCTCGGGAGGTCGGGTACACGGAAGAGTTACTGTATAGATTCCCACGCTCGCTTGTCACTTTTCCGGCGTACAAAATTGGTGAACCCGACGTGAAACAAACAAAATTAGTGAAGCTGACGTAAACTTCCTACTTTCTAATTCGGAGTCATAGTATCACGTGTTCTTCCAAGTTTAGTTTACTTTTCATCTTCTCCGCCTCTTTAGCCTTTCACAAATCACCTTCGCTCCTTCCCATTATTCTGCGGGTATTCATATACCCCCCGAATATGTCGGGATTCGATGCATATGGCAGACCCCTCTTGGGTCTTGAGGCATACTACGCCCAAAAAATAGGCAATCATCACCCTCACTCTCGGTATGGGGGGACAACTACTCAACTAATCAGTTGTCAACACAAACTCCAAGAATCAGATATAATTCATCTTTTCAAGCTGAGGAGTTAGATCAAACCCCTCGAACGCAACAAACAGAGCCTTCAGGCTCGAACAATATGACGTTCACCGAGAGAATCTGGATCATCTCCTCAGGTATTGTTTAGACCACAAATTAGTAGACAATCAGACCCATACCTGGTCTTAGATGATGAACAGTCAATACGTTATCCTAGGAGTGAACAACGCTCCCGGGGTATCTACCCACCTATAGGAGGTTTACAAATACAACCCGAGGTCTCTTTTCAAGAAAATACCTCTATGCCACTACATATAGGAAATACTCTCGGAGAAACTTGGCAAGATAGCGATCAGTTCATAGCGAGGATATCACATGCCTATCTGACACCGGGGTATACAACAAACGCCACTAAGGCAAAGCACCGTGACTTCACCAAATGAAGTCATTTCAACGTTAGTAGAAAAAGTGAGAGGTTAGAACTTGCTCAAGCAAGTCAAAATTCTCGATTCATGCAAGCAGGAAGTTCCAATCCTCCATACCACCACAGCCAAGTAGATCTCCTCACGGGAGTAGGCACGTTAGGCATGCCTCCTCGGTATCCACAACAAACGCCAACAAGGCCCATCATCTCTAACACCTTTCCTCCCGGTCTAGTATCAAACAATCCATTACTAGACAATACCCGTCATACTTAAACATGTACTCCAAATCACCACAAGGAGATATGTTCTCCTCTCTCGCATGTTTTCTCAAACACGGGGACTTCCCTATGCCCCTGCCCGCATCATACGTTGCGCCGTATCAACAACCATCCCACCACCACTCCTCGACCACCATCAATGGTGAAACCTATGCGATAGGGACTTATTCGAATATCTAAAAAGAGCCCTTAGACTTCACCATACGAAGCGTCATGCTTCCAAGACCTCTTCTGATTTACCCAAGTACAAAGGTGAGGAGATCCAAATGCGCATATCAAAGCTTACGCTACTGACCATACGAAACTACTCCTTGGGATGGGGTTGTTGCTAAAATATTCCCCAAAACCTTGGAAGGCATCACTCTCGATTGGTATTATAGAATACCTGAGGCTTCCATCCATTCATTTAAACAACTCGTATCAGAGTTCATTAAGGCATTCGACATGAACAAATTGTTAAGAACAGGAATCAGGGAATTCTTGCACATCAAACAAGAACACAACGAATCTGTCACCCATTTCATCCAAAGGTGGCGTACAGTCCTTTATTCCTCGACAAGTGCTCCAAATATGGATCAGATGGAACTATGTGATTTATTCCTTCATTCTCTCAGCAAAGAGGTGAAGGAAGAAGTCTAAAAGTTCCCACTAAAAACTTACGATGAAGTACTTGAGAGCTCTTCGAATAGATCAAGCAGCGATAGATAGTGGCCGTAAAACATATGGAGCAAACGGGAGGTTAATCACCCCCAATCAGAACACTACAAATTATCCCACTACCACAAATGTCAATCAGGGACCTAAAATCCTTAACAAAAATCGGGGTGTAACAATGGATGGAGTAACCGACCAGCCCAAGAAGGTAAATGTTGTCAATACTCCATCACAAACAAACAACCAACGAAACAACAACTTCACCCCGACAATCAATACAGTGGATTTTAACCATCCACAACAACAACAACAACAATGGTGAAATCCCATACAAGGGCCAAGCCAAAACTCATTTGGTTATCAAAACCAAAAACAACAAATGTAAAACTTTAATCCTAATAGGCAACAGTTTGATCAGAATTTTAGGCCACAATATACACCAAACCAACAAAACAGGAATTACAATCCCAATTCATATTGTGGTTTCCACAAGATTCGAGGTCACGATACTAGAACGTGCGTGACTACAACAAATTCATGCAACGTTTGCCAGAAGAACAAAGACAGTTCTTCACAGATTTGTTTTTGGCAGATCCCATGTCACCACCACCAAACACGCTCGCGAGGCGGTTTCCCCTCGAGAATGCTCCCCTCAAAATCTTTAACGATCCACTCCCAAATCATGATAATAACAGCAGACTAAATCTAATGGGATGAACAAGGGTGCAATGATGGGAAACAATGATCATGAAGCCTCGACTTCACTAAATCCATCAGTTGCGCCACAATTAGGAAATCAACCGAGACCCAAGATAGTCGGTTTGGTAGAACTAGATGCTGAACTACCTATCGAAGCTATAACAAGAACACGAGAGTATTTCTCTCAACCAAGCCCAAGTCATCTGCCAGAAATAGATAAGAGTCAACAAATAGTAGAAAAACCCATAGGTGCCTATGATTTAATTAATGACCTAACAAAAACCTTCTCACACATTTCATTTTTGGACTTACTAAAGAACTCTCCTACTCACAGAGCTGCTCTTTTAGAAGCATTAGGTTTAGGTCATCTAATTAACATCACTCCACCTCCTGAAACACAAGTAAATCACGTAGATTTTGATATCCACCCTCAGGGCAGCCGGACAAGGATGTCAATTTATATTCAAATAAGTAAAATGCCTACGAGATCTTTGAGATTGCATGCGCAGGGTGATCCACCTTACACTTACAAGTATGGGTTTATAATAACTACGTAAAACGGGCAATGGTTGACGATGGGGCCGCAGTTAACATAGTCCCCTTCTCTTTCCTCCAAAAACTAGGATATGGGGAAACAAACTGTTCCACCACTCGAAATACATTGAGAGGCTATGATAGCCTTAAAGCCACTTCGATAGGAACTATAATACTACCGGTCACCTTAGGACCCAAAACAATCCTGACTGAGTTTTATATTATAGATCGGGAAACTAATTATAATATGATCCTCGGCCGACCATGGATACACCGAATGAAGGCAATCCCTTCTACTTTATTCCAAGAAGTAAGATTCCTGCATCTAGGAAAGGTATTTGTAGCCAAAGGCTATCCAAAACCTTTCGATATACACCTAGCTGACTTAAAGAAAAGACCAGGTGTGCACTCGAAATTTGAACTTCCAACAAACCAACTTAATAAACCCACTAACCCAAAACCAGAGGAGAAGTTGGTACCTACAACGGATCTTGAAACTATCAGCATAGCCAAAACAACCCCAACCCCCAAAGATAAGGCTAAAGAAACGGTGTCATTAGGGACTACTGCAAAAATCGTTGAGTTAATAGAACAAGATTTACCAATGTTCTTACCATTTGATTCAGTAGGCATAGGATATTCACTAGGTGTTGGTTCCCTTCCATCAAAAGATCTCTGCATGGTAGAAGTGGAGTGCGCAAACGCAGCAGATACCCCAACATCTATACTCCCGGCTAAGTATTGGACTCTCCATTTTGATGGAGCTAAATGCCGTTATGGAGCGGGGCAGGTATAATTCTTACTTTGCCCGAAGAGAAAGTCCTACCATTTGCCTTTAAGCTAAATTTTGAATGCACAAACAACGGCGCTGAGTACGAAGCCCTCCTCCTTGGCCTCACCTTAGCCAAAATAATTGGTATTGATAACATCAGAGTCTTAGGAGACTCGCAATTAGTGACAAACCAGGTTTCTGAAGTATACGAAACCAAAGCCGAACACTTGCAGCTTTACAAAAAAGCCGTATTAGATTTAAGCAAGGCGTTTAACTTCATATCCATTGAAGCGATCCCACGAGAGAAAAATCTTCTCACCGATTCAATAGCAACTTCAGCATCGCGTTTTACTCCAAGCAATGAGTTAGAAGATACTCATTTCACGGTGTCCATTCGTGATGAATCATTGATAAAAACAATGACAAATCCCCTTTCAAGCGGAAGTGAATCTACCATCCTAGACCATGTTGATAGTGACATGGCCACTTTGGATTACTTAAACACCTATGCAGCACTACATCTCTCCTATCATATGCTAGATTTGTCCTTGATTCCACATTCGTCTTCCTATTTCGGAAATCCCATGATGGATCTCCCCTCACAAATGGAACCTAGCATATACGCAGTAGAAAATGGGGATGATTTGGATTTTCCTCCAGCACCACCTGAGTTTGAAGAGGGTAATGCCTCTTTAATTGAGGAAACAATCGATGTCAACATCGGGACAGAAGATGAACCAAGGATTTTGAAACTAGGATCATCCTTAACCCCAGAAGAAGTAGAGATACACACTCGGATCCTCAAAGAACATCAGAAGGCATTTGCATTTAATTATAAGGAGATGACAGGAGTCGCACCCCACATTGCGGTGCACAACCTCGTCACTAAATCGAGATCTGGCCGATTAAACAAAAATCAAGACCCATGAAGCCCAAGGTAGCTCTCATGGTAAAGGAGGAAGTAATAAAACTCCTCCAAGTAGGATTTATCAAGCCAGTCGACTACTCCCAATGGGTATCGAACATCGTTCCCGTTCTCAAGAAGAATGGAAAGATACGCATCTGCATAGATTTCCGAGACATCAACAAAGCATGTCCTAAGGACGACTTCCCATTACCATCTATCGATGTCATTGTTGATGCAATAGCTGGATTTGAACTTTTGTCTCTCATGGATGGATTCTCGGGATACAATCAAATCAAAATATCTGAGCAAGATCAAGCTAAAACTACATTTATAACTCCTTGGGGAACCTATTGCTACGCTGTTATGCCATTCGGTCTCAAAAATGCTGGTGCTACATACCAGTGGGCTATGACATATATATTCCATGATTTAATTCATAAAATCATGGAATCCTACGTAGATGACTTGTTGGCTAAGGCCAAGAAGCGTTGTGACCATCCAGAAGTACTCCACGTCATTCTTTCATGCCTAATAGAATACGGAGTCACACTAAATCCAGAAAAATGCGTCTTTGGCATAACAGGAGGAAAGCTCCTAGGTTACATCATATCATCACGAGGGATAGATGTTGATCCAACCAAAATTTGGGCTGTCCTCGAAATGGTCCCACCTTCGAATGAATCTGGAATCAGGTCATTTCTCGGAAAGCTGGGTGCAATACGAAGATTCATCCCAGACTTGAGCTTCACCGTTCATCCAATCAACAATTTACTCAAGAAAGACTATAGCATTGATTGGACCGAAGACTGCAATGAAGCCTTTGATGCAGTTAAGCGTTTCTTGTTGTCACCACCTACGCTAATGCCACCTAAGCTAGATCACCCATTAATTCTATATTCACGAGCTACCAATGTCTCATTAGCTTGTATGTTGGCCCAAGAGGACGATGACAAGAGAGAACGTGTGATTTATTTCATTAGTCAAATGTTACTTGACTATGAAACATGTTATACACAGGCAGAACGAGAATGCCTTGCCATAGTCTTTGCTACTAAACGCTTAAGACACTATATGTTGAATCAAGAAACGAGGGTCATGGTAAAAACGGACCACTTACAAACTTTCCTCACACAAGGGTCATTGTCTAAAAAGGCTGGACGTTTTATAACCTTAATGGGAGAATTCAATTAACGTTTGTAAATCAGAAGTCAGTTAAGGGACAAATCATTGTGGATTGGTTAGCTGATAACCCATTAGATGGAGGTGATTTAGTAGATTTAGATTTTCCAGATGAGTGCGTATACTACATCGAAACCCGACCTTCTATCTCTGAGTGTCCTTGGTACGCTGATATCATTAATTATATCATGGACCATACATACCCAGAAGGAGTTACACCACAACAAAGAAGGCGGTTACGTATTATCGTAGCCAAATACGTCATTATAGAGCAAGTGCTCTATCGAAAAGCATTCGATGGAATGCTCCTAAGATGTGTCGACACAGAAGAATCCAAGAAGATTCTCCATGAATCCCACAGTGGAATATGTGGAGGCCACTTCGGTGGCCATGCCACCACTCGAAAAATACATCGAATGGGCTATTTCTGGCCCACTCTAGAACATGACGCAATAGAGTTTGTACGCAGGTGTCATAAGTGCCAAGAATTCTCCCATGAGATTCATATGCCAACACAAGCTCTGCAACCAATCGCTACTCCATGGCCCTTTTCTACATGGGGCCTGGATTTGATAGGGAAATTCTCTCCCTCATCTACAGATGGCCACAATTTTATAATCACGGCCACTGAATATTTTACCAAATGGGTAGAGGCTATGCCTCTTACTACTGTACCTAGTTCTGTAATCGCCAAGTTCATTTTAAACCAAATCATTTGCGAGATACGGTATCCACAAAATCATTATCTCCGATAATGGAACTTCTTTTAAGAATGAAGAGGTTCAAAACTATGCAACAAATTTAAGATAAGCCATCATACGGCTTCCTTGTATTACATTCAAGCCAACGGACAGGCTGAAGCAACAAAACAAGACACTTGAAAGCCATTCTTCTTAAAAGCGTGAAAAAAACAAATGAGATTGGCATTTGAAGTTATATCCGGCCTTGTGGGCCCACCGAACCTCAATAAGAACACCCACAAGAGCAACTCCTTTTCACTAGTATTCGGGCGGAGCGGTTCTCCCACTCGAGGTTGAAATACCCAGTCTCCGCATTTCATTACAAGGGATTCTGGATGAAGACGCTTACAGAGAAGCACGTCTTTCTCAACTAGAAAGCCTAGATGAAACTAGGTTAGATGCTGAATAATGACATAGAATCTATGCTGACCGGATGTGCCGGCAGTACAACAAGAAGGTCTATGAACGTGACATATACGAAGGGGATCTAGTTCTAAGACTAGACAGCCGGATCGACAAGAAGACCGGTGAAGGAAGGAAATTCCGGCCCAAATGGTTGGGCCCATACCGAGTCATGAAGGACTATGGAAATGGTGCATACCTCTTATGTACGCTAGAAGGTGAGGAATTTGGTGAAACAGTCAATTCCCTTCACCTCAAGTGGTTCTACGCATAAGCAGCTAGCACTACTTATATATATTTACATTGCATCTTCATATAGATTAAGATCATTTTGTCCACCTGTTTCTTACATAAATGGTGATCAAGGAATCTATTCTCAAAGCAATTCATAGCAAACTCATGATGTTGTTGGCATAAACTCTTTAATCATACCTCTCCATTTTCATGATATCATCAAATTATCTCAGAATCTTTTATCAAATAAAGTCAGACATGACAAAGTCTTAATGGTAACATATACCAAGATCTGCAAGTTTATTCTCGCTTTGATTTCTTCTTAGGGCGGTGTCTTACCTATAGTGCATTCTAGAAGCTTCATGGTGTCACATCTATCCCATATGTATATCTCTTTGGAAATAAACACATACTGACATTTTACTCAAATAAACAAGTCAAAAAGTGATTAAACAGAAAATTTTAATTTTACACATTTCCTTGCCCCACCAACCTTCGGTGATGAGCTTGCGTCTCTTACTAGTGACGTAGGGTTGGGAAGGGATGGAAATGCCCTTACTCGCCTATACCTTGCCCACGGTGATAAACCCACGCTTCTTACTAGTAGCATGGGGCAAAGTGTAGGGGGTCCTCTTGACAAATAAATGCAAATGATCATATGAAAACAATTCAAAACTTTGAAACTTTGAGTCAAAAACAAATGAATCAGATGTTCAAAATTCCAAGAGAGTTAAAATCCTAAAAACCAGATTTTGTCTACTATGTGGCCATCTACGGATCTAAGTCTAGATAAACCATAAAGTAAGTTGCATTCTAAACTATGAAGTCACTCGGGTAGAGTAAGCTTGTAGCTTCCAATTTGGTTCCACTAAAGCTTTGTCTGTCTTTCATCACTATCATTTCAGCTACACCTCATAACTTGTGCCCTTTCTAGCTCTCGGTGATGAGCCCTCGCATCTTACTAGTTGCGTGGAGTTAGGAGTGGGGCAAGTTAATCTGTTCATCATACTGGTTATATTCATCACTTTGCAAAACAAACATGAGATATCAAAAATTGCTTACGGAAGCTAAGATTCAAAATCACATTATATCTACATATATCAGCATCATGAAATACACAAAAGGAAACAAACATTTGCATCATTTGTTCTCCATTGCATACATTCTAAAAAGCATATAAACATACATCGTAGTATACACAAAGAAACTGAAATAGAAAGGAAACCATGAGTGCCAAGATTTTGATCCAAAACAATGCATATATATAAATGATCAACGTTTATATACAATGCCATCATGCACTAAGCATGGTCAAAATGCTCAAAGAGCCCGTGATATACAAAGAAATATATAATACAAAATACACGAGAGCCAAGTGGCCTCTCAATCCCTACGCGACCCCTCCGAAGGTGCACGCCCATGCCTAGGACTCCGGCTACGCCGGCGCTCTGAATGTACGGAGGGCTCAGGATCCCGAGGAGTAGCCGTGGTCTCACCACGAGAATGGCTCCTCATAAGACGCTCAGCCGTCCTATAGCCCGCTAGCTCGGTGCGAAGGGTCGATACCATCCTGGCCACATGCCAGACTGGAGCAAAAACATCGGTATGCCTACCGGCTGCTGAAGGCTCCCCAGCATCTACGGATAGCTCTGCACGCATCCTATCCATGGGGATCATCAGGGAATCGGTACATACCCTGCGGATCAAATCCTACCACTCATCAACAGTCTCTGCAAACAAAGGAGAAAATGAATTAGAAACTAAGCAAGAGGCTAAAAGATACAAAATAGCAACTAAGGAGAGCCTACAAATAAACATTAAAAGGGAGAAAGGGTAACTTACTCGGATCACCAGGCCTCCAGGATGGGTCACTGGGGCCGGCACCTACCACGGATGCCGCTGCCGACTGAGGGGCTGCTCCTGTGGCAGGAGCAACATGTCACCCTACAACGGACTCATCCTCTCCACCATGGCCCTAGGAGAGGGGCTCCTCTGAAACTAGAGTATCCCTCTCTGCGCTCTGCTCAGCCCTCTCTGCCTGCATAATGTCCTGAGTGTCATGCCACTCAGGATCGCTGTCCTCGGTCTCCTCCTCTGTCCCTCCCTCTGTGAACTCCTCAGACTCGGAGTCAATATCAATAGGGTCATCGCTGCTATGAGCAGGACCATAGTGAATCTGAAGCAAAGGTGCCCGAGGCACACCGGCTCTCCCTCTAGCACGAACTATCCTCCTGGCTGCAATAGGAATGCCAGGAGTAATCACTGTCCAACCTCGGCCTCTAGGCCCCCCTCTGGCCTCGCGAACTGATCTGTAAACTGGCACCACTGGGGGAAGCATACCCATGTATGGTAGGCCAAACTGCTGAGGAACTCGGCCAAAGGGGTGCACCTCCACTCATCCCACTCGATCGATAAGCTGCCCTGTGGTGGAGCAGGAGATCAAGGTAAGAGTCTCCTCGCCCCATATGCCCGCCATGGTCTGATACGGTGTCACCTCCATGTCGGTAGTAGTCAGGGAGGCAACTGGCTGATGAGGTGCTCTAAGCACCAACATGTCTGTCCATCTCACTGCCCTAACAGCTCCAGGATCTGCCACCTCCACACCCCTGCCATAGGGATGAAATGCTCATAAACCCAACTCATGACTAGAGTCGGGTGGCTCAATGACTGCCCCTGTAAATGGACCACCCTGTATAGATCATGGTAGGTGGTCCCAAGAATGTCTACTCCCCAAGCGTATATCCGGCCATGCCCCTCTATCTGTGCAATAATGGGGGCCCAAGCAGTATAACAATGTGTCCCCTCCCTTGTCCCCAATCAATCTCGAGGCAAGGATCCCCATGATGGCCTGTCGAAATACGGGGATGGGAAAAGAAGGAATGGATCAAACTCTCACCCCCTTCTTCGACCCCGTGGAGATGGCTGCATCTCCCATATAAGTCACCCACTATGTGCAATCTGTGCCCGTGAGCCTGTTGTCTCCAAAGTGAGTCACCTCCCGATGATCGGGACCCCCAGAATGCGGTAGACGTCCTCCAATGTAATGGTCCACTCGCCACGGACCCCAGCAATCGGAAGGTGTTCTGATCTGCATCCCAGTAAGAAAATAAGTCATAAAGGATGTGACTAGATGGTGCAACATGGGGCACGCGCGATATGCGCAGTATACTAGCCCTCTGAAGTGTGTCCTCCTCATCCTGTGAGAGGGCATCTAGTACCCCTGAGAGCCAATCACACTCTCTCTCTCTGCTCCATCGGATGTACTCCTCTCTCACCTGCATACACCTAAAAACACACAAAAAAAGTAAGTTAGCATCCAGGCAATGCTGAGAAAGTCATAAAAACACGTAGAAATGCTAAAAATACAAACACAATCTCAAAAACAAGTTCTTTTTGCATTATGTGCAAAACCGCCACCCTGAGCAGGGAGGCGGTTTTGTAACCGCCACCTTAAAGGCGGTGGTCGTGTAACCGCCACCCTGAACAGGGAGGCGGTTATGTAACCACCACCACAGCCGGGGGGTGGTCGTGGTCCGAAAACCCACGCGGGTTTTTAACCTAAAAAGGCTTAAAAAGTGCAAAAATGGCCTTTTAACCTAAAAATAAAACCTACCCAGTAGGCGCCCCCTAGGTGGACCTGTTAACACTAGCATTTTCAAAAATACCCCCATTGCAAAGAATTTAGCATTTCAAAATTAAGGGGGGAAAAACAATAAACTGAAGAAAACTAACCTATGATCGCTGAGGTCGGTGTTCCGCACGTGGAGGCATGATCACGATCTCACTGCGGACGTTTCGACTCTACTCACGCAAGAAACCATCACCGTGGGTCCCAGAGCTCAAAATCAATCAAATCGACTCACGCAAATGAATAGGAAAATGGGCCCACTTTCATATATATAGCACTCTGTTTCATTTTAAAATGACTTTTTCACAGGTTTGGAGCGCTGATGGAGGTAAGTTCCTATCCCCACACAAATGGTACATTCTCATTCCTGTTATTCTTAGCGTTTATTTTTCGAACTATTGTGTCTATCGCACTTGAGTTCTCTTTTCATTTTGCGGGGTAGCGGGAATTTTGGATGGCGTCATTTCAACACACGGACGTGTCGGGTATAACTTCTAATTTCCCATTTCGGGACTGCCATACTCGGACCCACCATTTATGCCTCTTCATGGCTAAAACGCTTCTCAGAAGGGCAATATGTACGTACCCAAAATTGTAAGGTCTTGTCTTCTTGCCGAATAGTGTAACAAGTGCCCCAATGATGATACAGTCTCCTCGTAAGGTGTTCGGGATCCGAAAAAGCTCTCAGTGTGCGTTAACATCCCATGCCCCCCAGCTTAGCCCCCCGTGTCCTTTGTTTTCCTTTTTCCTCTCTTTTCTTGGCCTTTTGCTCTTGATGTGAAAACCGCCACCTGCGTGGCGGTGGTCTCGTGTGACCCGCCACCCTGATCGGGCGGCGGTCTGTAACGCCACCTTCGAGCGGCGGTCCTTTACGCATTTTCCAGAAAGCATTTTAACATGACTCACGTAAAAATCAACATTTCACCAGCTTTCCTTGCCGACTTAGGCTTGCATTTATGTTTTTGGTCCCCTGGAATAGTGTTTGGCCATTGTTTATTGTTTTAGAGTTCAGTTTGGTTTTGATCTTTGGGTGAATGAAAAGCTATAAATAAATGGTTTGTGCACAAACAAATGGTCTGCCCCTCATTCACTTTCATGCTCTGATTTTCATAGTTCAGTCTTTTATTCTGTTTAGAAGCCATAGTTTTAATTCCTTGCATGCTTAGTTAGCATTGTTCAGCTGTTGGTAAGCCACATACCCATCTTGTGCAGGCAGTATTGTTATTTCACCCAATCCATTGGAGTAGAATAGCTTAGGAAGCCATTAAAGTTGCAGGTTTTGCTCTTCAAATAGGATAGTTTCAGGTTCTGGATGCTTTATGTTGCATGACTCGCAGTAAATCCCGCTAGGAATTGCATAAGCCAAGCTCTGTACTCTTGCGCTATCCCTCTCCTACTCGCATTATATTCAGTCTGCATTATGAGCTGCCTTTGTCCCAATATCTACTTCTGTTGATGCTAGCATTACACACTTTTCTGGATTCACGTGAATACGAAAGAACGAGGAGATCACACTGAGGGGACAAGATCACACACACCATCGGATTCGCCACTATTCTGCGGAATCCAGGTTCTAGCTTTCAAAGTTCTAGTTAGAATCATATCAAATAGAGTAGATAATTGCTTCATTTCAGTAAATTCTATTCTCGATATTGCGGGAAGGCTGTGAGGATTGATAGTTTCTGAGAAACTATGATTCACTCCTCACTTATGAGGTAGGATCGAGAATCTTGCAGATAGATTAGATGAGCTATTTTATTTGTTTAGAATAAATCTACAAATTACACAGGAAAATAACTACACTCGGTTATCTTGTTTGTTTTAAATTGTTATTTAGTTGTTATTTCTAGATACATTTAAATAGTTGCTTTTCTTAAATTCTTAGAAAGTCTCATAGAAAAATAGAAGTTATATATGTTTTAGATTTATTCCACATAGTTAGAATTTGCTTTACTACAGTTAGATTTACATTTTGTTTTGTATGACAATCACGGGACCTAGGGAGCCCAGGGAATACGTATTTGAGCCAATCGTGCCTCAGCCCAACCTCATCACAGTAATAGTTGACATAGACCAGAACCTTAGAATACAAGTCTTCCAAACAACAACAGATTTACGACTGATCAGCTCTCAGTTGAGAGGATTAAATATAGAAGATGACCAAGCACACACGTTTTGGTCAAATCAACCGAACTACAGATTACCCTAGGAAAACATTCACATGACTGTAGAAGGGTTCGAAGAGAACAAACCTTTGGTTGTGATCCTTTGGTCCCATAGCCAAATGCAGGAGACACTCTCACAGACATAGATACTAGTTTAAGAATCCAGGTTGCACGAACGCCTGTAAGATATTCCAAGAAAATCACACAGTTATTGAGTCTAAACGTAGAAGCTGAGAAAGCGTACGATTACTGGATACTAGGGATTAGGACTTGATTTCATACATGACCATAGCAGGACCGCAACAACCAAGAATCTACGGTTGTGATCCACAAATCCCGCAGCCTAACGAATCCATAAGTCAATCAGATATAGACACTGGCCTATGCACACTAGTATTCCAGTCCACTCCACTTCCACCCATCATCATCGAACAACTATCCTTACTAGATATAGCGGCTAACAAAGCTAGAGAATTCTAGACTAGGCCAGAGAATCGTCCGTAGAGTCAATTGTATTCATTACCCACCATATGACCTTATCTGGAGATATACACAAAACTATCCTAGGTCATTTTCCACGTATTCCACAACCCATAGATCGAATCATGCCAGAACTCGATATTGATTGGATCCTTTGAGCAATCATCCTTGTTGATCGATCTATCACACCAGTCCAAGTTAGAAGGGCCTTCTTTGCCTTAGATTCACAAATTCCATTAGTGTGTGTCAAAGACATTAGATTGCCTAACTAGTTTGTCTACATCCCACGCATATTCCATCCCCACTGGCTGTCTCGGCACGACCTCGGGAGGTCGGGTACATGGAAGAGTTACCTGTAGATTCCCACGCTCGCTTGTCGCTTTTCCCGGCGTACGAACCCATACTTGTTGATAATATTTTCCCACATGAACCTTGCTACCATAGATTTTATGCAATCCTTTGTAGGCATAGCTTCTTCCCACCTTGTAATATAATATGTACAAGTTGTAATGTAGCGCAATCCAGGTCCTAGATATGGGTGGTAAAATAGCATCCACAAATTCAATCACCCACTTTTCAAAAGAGTTTGTGCTAGAGATAGGCCTCAAAGGAATCTCATCTTTATGCCTAGGATTTCCAAGGTGTTGACAATGGTCGCATGCCTTATAATATTTGTTGCAATCCTTATATAATTTTTCCCACCATAGACCAGCCAATAGAATCTACACATAGTGGCATCCTCGTATAATGTCCACCTGCAATACCACCATGAGCCTCCTCCATAATTCCTTTTCACTCATTCTCAAGTACACACCGACGCAAAAATTCATCCCGACCTAGTTTATATAAGTCTCCACTGATCAAAATGTAAAGCGTGATGTGGATAACAAGTGTTTGTTGGGGTGTGGAGCCTATTTTTGGTCTTCTTGAATCAATATTAAAGTGTTGGAGCTTGAATGGTTAATTTTAGAGACTTCAAGAGCATTCTACAGTCATTTGTTGTGGCGGCATTGTGTCATTTGTTAATATGTTGTTAACATGCTTTGTTAATTGGTTGTTAACGTCGGGACTATTTTTCCAGCCATGGGAAGTTGAAAGATCGTAACTTTCAAACTTCTAGGGTCAGATTTAGGGCTTCTTAAAAGGATTGTAATCCTATAAATAGAGGTGTTAGGGTATCTTGAAGATATCTTGAGTGTTCAAGAGGTCTTGAGTCTTAGTGATCAAGAGGTGATCAAGAGTGATCAAGGTTAAGCAATTGGGTGTCAATTGTGGTTTAGATGTGGTTTAGCATCTTTGGAATTCTGTTGTGAGTTCATAACTGAGAGAAGACTATAAGAGTTGTTTTACTCTTATTGATAATAAAATATGAGCAAGTTCTTGGTGGACGTAGCCCACATTGGGTGAACCACGTTAAATCTTGTCTTGTCTTCTTTTGTGCATTATTTATTTATGTTGTTATATTTCTGCAAGTATAATTCTACTATATAGTTTCCTACTGCTTTGTGGTTTGAGGAATTGTTTCCACATATTTGTTCTCTAATTCCTAACAATTGGTATCAGAGATTTGGTGGTTTTTTCTGAAGTTATAAATCATAGGGAAATTTTAGCTTGAGTGGGAGCTATGGCAAATGAGGGTAGATCGAGGGTTGAGAAGTTCAATGGGTAGAACTTTGGTTTGTGGAAGATGCAAATGGAGGATTACTTATATCAGAAGGACCTCCATGTTCCTTTGGCTAGAAAAGAAAAGAAAACTACAGCCATGTTGGATGAGGATTGGGAGTTGTTGGATAGAAAGGTGCTCAGGGCAATTTGTTTATGCCTTGCATCTTCGGTTGCTTTCAACATATTGCAGGAGAAGACCATGGAAGGTCTCATGAGTGTGTTGGGGAAGTTATATGAAAAACCCTCTACCTCTAATAAAATATTTTTGATGAAAAAGTTATTTAATATGAAGATGTCTGAGAATGGTTCTGTTTTGATCATTTGAATGAATTTAATACGGTTGTGAGTATGTTAAACTCGGTAAAAATTGACTTTGATGATGAGGTCAAGGCTTTTCTAATTTTGTGCTCCTTACCGAGATATAGTGGGACAACTTGGGTATGGCTATAAGTAATTTAGTCTCTAATAATTCAAAGCTAAAGTTTGAGGATGTAATAGGTGTGATCCTAAGTGAGGAAATGTGAAGTAAGAGCACTGGAGATTCTTCTACTTATGGAAACACTTTGATGGTGGAGAGCAAAGGGAGATAAAAGAATAGAGGGAAAGGTAACCTTAGGAAGTCGAATGATCATGGAAGGTCAAACTCCAAGAGTAAGTTAGAATGTTGGCACTGTGGGAAGGTCGGTCATGTTAAGAAAGATTGATGGGATCTTTGGGATAAGAAGAAAAAGGGGGAAACTAAAGAGGTAAATTTGGTAGTAGGTGATGTTTGTCAAGATGCCTTAATTCTTTCTTTAGATAATATTGTTAACTATTGGGTGTTAGACTCAGGGATTCTTTCTATGCCATCCCATATAGACATTACTTTATTGATTTTGTTCAAGGTGATTTTGGACATGTATATCTTGGTGATGATGAACCATGTAGCATAGTAGGGACAGGTTGTGTTCAGTTGAAAATGTAGAATGGGTACACATGGCTACTTAAGGACATCAAACATGTGCCTAAGTTGAGGTGGAACTTGATATCAATAGGAAAACTGGGTAGTGATGGTTATACGGTTAGTTTTACAGTGGATTCTTGGAAGGTTACCAAGGGAGCTCTTGTGGTTGCAAGAGGTAAAAAAATTGTACTTTGTATTTAACCAATGGTGTTGATTATTGCAATTTAGTTGCTATAGATGGAGATGCAACTTTTTGGCACTAGAGACTTGGTCATATGAGTCATAAGGGCATGTGGATTATAAAGAATAGGTTACTCGGATTAAAGGAGTTAGATTTGGACTTCTGTGAGGATTGTGTTTATGGGAAATAGAAGCGGGTGAGATTCCTCAAGGTTGGACCTACCAAGAAGGAGGGTAACTTGGAGTTAGTGCATACAGATGTATGGTGGCCAGCTAAGGTAAACTCTATTGGTGGTTCATGTTATTACATCACTTTCATTGATGATGAAACCAGAAAAGTTTAGGTATATTTCATTAGAAAGAAATCTGATGTGTTTGAAACTTTCAAAAGATGGAAATCCTTGGTTGATAATGAAACAGGTCTCAAGTTGAAATTTCTTAGGTTTGATAATGGAGGGGAATATTGTAGTAATGATTTTCTTGATTACTATTTGGTAAATGGGATCCGCAGGAAAAGAATGGTTCCAAATACTCCACAGGAAAATGTAGTGTCAAAGAGAATGAAAAGGACAATCATGGAGCGTTCTAGGTGCATGAAGTTACATGCGGGGCTGCCACTCTTGTTTTGGGTGGAAGCGGTAAGCACAACTGTTTATCTGATTAACAGAGGACCCTCTATGTCCTTGGATGGAGGTATATCTGAAGAGGCTTGGTCTGGTAAGAAAATTGATTACTCATTTCTTAGATTATTTGGATGTGAGGTATTTGTTCACATTGATAAATATGATAGGACTAAGTTAGAGGCTAAGTCTGAGAAATGCACCTTTGTTGGTGTTTCACTATATTCTTATATCGTTTCTTTGAAGTGTTGATGAAACAGAGATAGGGTAACTTGCGTAGGAGGAATACCTGTTCAAATGTTGGTTGATGGGTTGTTGCACACGTATGAATTCGGATCCACAACTAATCATGAGAGATTCCTTTTGGCTAGGAGGAACTACGAAATGAAAAAAAAACCACCTTTGGAAGGAATTAAACAATATGGGCAGTGAATTGCCTAGCGTATGCTAGATCTCGGGAAGTATGATACTTCCTAGATGGTTGTCAGTCCATTTTTTAAACAATTCAATGTTGTAAACAAAGTAAATCCTATTGTTATTTTAAAATGATTTAGGTATCTCACTTAAAAACACAATAAGAAATAGATCTAATCTAACAGGCTAAGCTAGAATAGAATCCAAAGGTCAAATGATTGGTTCTAGGTCTCTGTAGGTTTGACAAAGGTCTCGGGTAGATCACAGGTGAATGGGGGTGAGATGAAATTTGGTGGGTAGGTCTCTATTCTAGGCTGTGTGGGAAAATACAGAGACCGGTGTCGGTCAGGGGTGACCGATGGCGGTTAGGTGTAACCGGTGCCGGTTACTGTGAGATCTGGAAATATCACAGAACAAGCTTTTGGTCTCCTTTGTGATTACACAAAGGACTTTGGTTGGTCAAGATGAGGTATTGGGTGATTAGAGTAGGCTTTGGAGAGGTTTTATTGGGTATATAGAGGTGAAAATGTTGGATAGGTCAATAGGGGGAAAATTAAATAATGGATGATAAATAGATGATGAAATGAAATAAACCAGGAAAGTATGATGTTATACTTACTTGGATTCCATTCCTGAATGCTGTGTGTGAGGGATGGAGGTGTTGATGATGGGTTTGAAGGTTACAAGTGATCACCAACTAAAGAAAAGCTTCTGCATGGACTGCATGTACACTCCTCTTTGCTTGGATACATCAAATCATGGCTAGGATGGCTATGCAGGATAAGATGCTCAATCTCCTTCCTTGGATGCGAGTTTTCGCTGGAATTTTCTCTCTGAAGAAGCGCTATCTCTCTGAGATGTGTTCTTGCTTTAAAATTTCTCCCAATGTTTTCCAACCTTGAGAATAAGGTATTTTAGGGGTTAAAAGGGGTAATAATCGGCGGTCCAACTTAACCGGTGATGGTTAGGGGTAACCGGCATCGGTCAAGGTGAGATTTCCTAGGTTTACCAAACTAGGGAGATCCTCCTAATTTCCTTAGATCTCATGTTGATATCTCATGGATTAGACTAGGAGCTTCTTGTGAGCATGTGAGACTGTGGTTAGAGGGAATGTAGGCATTTATTTTTAGGGTTTGGGTAAGTCTTAGTTAGTTATGGAAACTTGCTAAGAATAGGTCTTAGGTTGAGTTGGCTTGGTGAGGTGTCTAAGTGAACTGTATGTGGGGATATTATTTAAATAATAAATATAGTGAGGGTAATGAATTAATTTAATTAAATTAATTAAATTAATATTAGTGGGGTGAAGGGGGTCATGGCTAGGAAAATATAATAAAGGGTGCTTATATGTCGAGGGACCAAAGGGGAGTGTGACCTAATTTTAGTGTCTACGATTGGATATGGTGAAGATGATTTTGGTTTTGTGTTTGAAGTCTTAAAGACAAGAAAATATTTTGGTCTAGAGATATTGTATTTCATGAAAAGGGCATGTATAAAGATTAGTTTCAAGAATAGAAAGAGAAATCGAAGAAAGGATACACAAAGTTAGAGGACATTGCAAATAGCAAGGTGTCCAGGGGCCGATTTAGGTACAACATGTTTTGGCATAGCTTGATTAGCAGTACCTACTCAACAAGAACCCCAAACTTATGAGGTGAGAAGGTCTTATAGGGTAAGAAGGGAACTTGAATGTTTTACTCCATCTTTGAATTATTTATTGCTCACGATGCTGGAGAGCCAAAGTTCTTTGAGGAAGTAGTGCGGTGGATGTCGGGGAAGAAGTGGGAGCAAGCCATGGATGAAGAGCATATATCTCTTATGGAAAAACAGACTTGGGATCTGATGGAGCTACCTGAGGGCAAGAGAAAATTGTAGAACAAGTGGGTGTATAGAATCAAAGAGGAAGATGGAGGAAAGAAATGATACAAGGCCCGGTTGGTGGTCAAAGGATTTGCACAGAAGAAAGGTATATACTTTGATGAAATTTTTTCTCTGGTTGTTAAAATGGCTTCTATTAAGACTATTCTTGGTTTAGTTGCAATAGAAGACCTACAATTAGAACAGTTGGATGTGAAGACTACATTCCTTCATGGTGAGTTAGAGGAGGAATTGTACATGTAGCAGCCATAGGGTTATGAGGTCAAAGGGAAGGAGAGGTTAGTGTGCAAATTGAAGAAGAGCTTGTATGGCCTGAAACAAGATCCACGATAGTGGTACATGAAGTTTGACAGTTTTATGCAGGAGCAGGGTTACTCTAGGTGTCACTTAGACCATTACATGTACATCAAGAAGTTTCTTGATGGTAGTTATATTATTATGTGCATGTATGTAGATGATATGCTTGTTTCAGGGAAGAACATGCAGGAAATAAAGGTACTAAAGAAGCGTGCGGGTGACTCCTTTGCTATGAAGGATTTGAGGGAAGCAAAACAAATCCTTGGTATAAGAATAACTCAAACAAGAAGGAGAGGAAGCTGGTATTATCTCAAGAAGAGTACATAAAGAAGGTCTTGGAGAGGTTTAGTATGCAGGATGCTAAACCGGTTAGTACTCCTTTAGCAGGTCACTTTAAATTATCAAAGGAGCAGAGTCCCAAGACGAGGAGGATAGAATCTAGATGTCTAGGTACTTGTACTCATCGATAGTTGGTAGCTTTATGTATGCTATGGTATTCACTAGACTTTGATATTTCCCATGCAAAGTGGGAGTAGTGAGCATGTTTATGACTGATCCAGGTAGAGCAACACCGACGACAGGTAAGAAAGTGAATCCTTCGGTATTTGAGAGGGACCATGGGAACAACATTGTGTTTTATTGGATCGAAACTACGTTAATTGGATATGTAGATTCAGACATGGCAGGAGATTTGGATAGCAGGAGGATCATGATAGGTTATGTATTTACGGTTGGTGATACAACGGTGAGCTGGATTTCATGGTTACAAAGGTTGTGGCTTTTTCAACCACAAAGGCTAAGTATGTTGCTTCCATAGAGGAAAGTAAGGAGATGATTTGGCTACATCGGTTGCTTGATGATTTGGGTCATAATCGGGAGGCTGGGAGACTACACAAAGTGATAGTCGAGCGCTATTCATTTGGTGAAGAACTCTGCTTTCCACTCTAGAACGAAGCACATTCAAATGAGATATCATTTCATCAAGGTAGCTTTGGAAGAAGATAAGTTGAAGCTGGAAAAGATTCATACCATTTAGAATCCCATGGATATGATGACCAACATAGTCACAAGGAGAATTTGAAGTTATGTTCAACTTTGATTAGTCTTCATGGTTGATAATAAAGGGTTAAGAACTTTTCTCAGCGGAAATAGTCTCTAAGTGGGAGATTGTTGGGGTGTGGAGCCTATTTTTGGTCTTCTTGAATTAGTATTGAAGTGGTGGAGCTCAAACGATTAAGTTTGGAGACTTCAGGAGAATTCAGAGTCATTTTTGTGACATCGTTGTGTCGTTGTTGTGTCATTGCTTTGTTAATATGTTGTTAATTGGTGTTAACGTTGGGACTGTTTTTTCAGTAGTGGGAAGTTGAAAGATTGTGACTTTCAAACTTCTAGGTTCATATTTAGGGATTCTTAAAAGGATTGTAATCCTATAAATAGAGGTGTTAGGGTATCTTGAAGATATCTTGAGTGTTTAAGAGGTTTTGAGTCTTAGTAATCAAGAGGTGATCAAGAGTGATCAAGGTTAAGCAATTGGGTGTCAATTTTGGTTTAGATATGGTTTAGCATCTTTGGAATTTTGTTGTGAGTTCATAACTGAGAGAAGACTATGAGAGTTGTTTTACTCTTATTGATAGTAAAATCTAAGCATGTTCTTGGTGGATGTAGCCCACATTGGGTGAACCACGTTAAATCTTGTATTGTCTTCTTTTGGGCATTATTTATTTATGTTGTTATATTTCTGCAAGTATAATTCTACTATATAGTTTCCTAATACTGTGGTTTGAGGAATTATTTCCGCATATTTGTTCTCTAATTCCTAATAGTTCTTTCTTCTCCAAATCCTTCATTCCCTCAGGTGCCACACCTATGCGTAAAAATACAACAATATCCTCTAAGTCCAAGGGAACACAATTTAACATGAATAATTGTGTATCTGACATTGTATCCTCTATTCTCTGCATGTCCTCTTCTGATTGAAGCCTTGATAAATGGTCTAGACCAAAATTACTCTTACCTAGCTTAACCACCATAGTAAAGTTAATCTCCTGAAATTACGAATGCGATTGTCATATTCACCCCTGTATAAAATATGAAAGGTGTTTCCGAAGTAACATCAAAAATTATGGAGTGTGTATATCATGGAAAAGGCCTCGGGCTTTGTAGTTGTGTAATTGTTTGCTTCTTTAGAGTTAACTTCTGCTCACAAAATAAATAAGATGATTGACGATCCCATCTCTATGTTGGGCTAATATCATGTCAATGGCCATACCAGAGGCATCTACATGAACATGAAAAGGCTTGGTCCATGAAGGAAAGTACAAAATAGACATTTTATTAAGCCTTTCCTTCAAAGATCTCAAACATGCCTTGTTATGCCTCACCCCAATAAAACTTTCCTTTACCTTTCAATAATTCCTCTAAGGGTGCAAAAACCTTAGCATAACCTTTGATAAAATTCCTATAATACCTCATGTGCCCTAATAATCCACATACCTTACTCTAGTTAGTATCTTCCTCTAAGCCCAAAATGACAAAAACATTAGCAGGATCTACTAACAAGCATTCTTTACATATGATGTGTCCTATGAAAGCTCTAAAAGGTGTGGCAAACACACACTTCTTGATGTTTAAATAAATGATCAACTGCCGACGTCTCTCAAACATGAGCCTTAAGTTATCATAGTGATCATTCACAATCCCATAGACTATCCAATAATCCAAATATACCTACAATAGCTTGTGAATAAAGTCTGAGAATGCTTGCACAAAAATGTGTGAAAATAATGCAAGCACATTCTTTAATCCAAAGGGTGTAACTATGTATGTAAAACCTCCCCACTTAGTGGTAAATTTTTTCTTTTCTTAATCCTATTTAGCTATTCTTACTTGACGATACCCAAAAAATCCATTAGTAAAGGAGTAGATCTTGTGCCTTGCAATGCCTTCCAGGATTCCTTCAAGAAATGGTGTTGGAAAGGGATTAATTACACATGAAAAATTTAACTCCATGTAATCCACACAAATTATTATTCTGTCATCTTTATTTATACTGATCACCATAGGGATAATCCACTCGACTCCTCGATGGGCTCAATGATTCCGAATTCAACATCTAATCGATTTATTCCTTTACCTTGACACGTAGGTTAGGATTCATCCTCTAAGGCCCCTTCCTAACTGGGCACGTACCTTCCTTTAGCTTGATTCTCATTTCTCCCAATGATTCATTTATCCCTTTTAATTCATGATAGCCCATAGGGAACAAGTCCTTGAATTCACGCAATAGTTCAATAATCTTAGAAACTTCAGATTCAAACCAATAATCTCCAATGATGGTTTCCTTAGGTTCAACATCCATTCCAATGTTGACCTTCTTATTTTTCATGGGATCATGCTAGGAACGTGCTTTTTCATCTACACTATCCAAGACCTCGTGCGTACCTTCTATGTGCTCAATATCCAAGTTCTCCACCTCTTCATCATCAACTATATAGACCATATTACCCTTTTCTCTTTCTAGGCGTGCCTCTAGGTCTAACTCACAGCTTTTTCTCTTGAAATCATGCCTCAAGTCTAACTCACCTAATAACTCCTGAAGGAGTTCCTTAGCCTTTGCACTATCTCCCATAGTTAAGTGCTTCATAAGCTTTAACACCTCATTCGCCAGAGGTTTAGTGGAAAATTAGTCAAAGGTCTTAATCATACCTACAAAAATTTCTTGCCAATTTCTATTCTCTCTATTCAACTCCGCATAGACATATCATGTACACGTGTAACCACGCAAGGTAAAATAGAGATTTTGCACCCACAACAAAGGTGGTAAATCTTCTTGATCCTTTTCCGCAGTCTCTCACACTACTGAACATGGTGTTGAATAGGATCACTACCATGAAATGCATAGATCTATGTAGGTGCATTTCTCCTTAGAAATATAGAAGATAAATTGATCCTCATTTCTCTCCACTCTAAAATATTACCCCTGTGAACCATCCACCAATGTGTTGCTATCCCGTGTAGATTATAGACTAGCATATTTCTTCTTTCCTCTTAACATTCTAGCTAAAATTCCACAACAAGAAGATACCTCTAGATTATCTTCACCAAAGTGTACCTTGGTACACAATTGCTATCCAAATGCTTGATATTGTGTGGCCTACTTACATGCGTAACTGCATTTCTTACTTCGCGCCCAACCATTTCATAAGTTTCATATGCCCAATTTTCACATGAAACACTTGTAGTGTCACTCATGGACTTTACATCATCCCACTTTGGAGAACTTATTCCTTTGATGGCTTAAGAATTTTAGATCTCGAATGGTGCACACATAAATATTGTTCAAATATTCTTTAACTAAGGGCTCTATATAGGGTGCATATTTTCCATCTGTCAATGGGATAATCACTCACTCCTCGTTTTAAAAACTTATGTAACCATTATTAAAGTGGTCAGCATTGTTTCCATAACATCAAGGGCACCCAAGTAGTGCTGGAAAACTATCCACTTCTATAAGTGCCAAGACTTCAAAGTCTCCAGTAAACTTGTCTCCTTATATAGTAATAGATGCATCTTTTAAAACCCCAATTGGCATGGAGTTATTTTTTTGCCATAAATAACACATTTGAAGATGGCTACAATGGTGGTATGCCCATCTGAATTTGCATGTCCAAAGTGAGTAAATTCACTTCCACGCTTGTATCAATCAAAATATTACTCAAAACAACAACATTCAAAGTGATCTCCTTATCATAATCCCGCTTGATGAGGAGGGAGGTTAGCATGAAAAATATTCCTTTCATGTTCAATCCCAATACACAAAGTGTTTCCATTTAACTATTTCCTAATAAAGGAATAATGTTCTCTTGTCACAAAGATCTTACAAACCTCCTTTAGATCATCAACATATGTCTAATGGAGATTAGTTACCTTCTTTTATTCTAACTTATGTGACTATTCTTTCAAACATTGTATCTCACCCTAAAAATCCATAATCACCTCTAAAGTCTCTTGATAAACCTCCTTCGATGTTGTTATCCCATAAAATTGGCAAGGGCAATTTTACTGATAACACTACCAAATTCTGTTCCGATCCTCGTCAGGGACTCCTTGCATTTAGAACGTTGCAAAATCCCTTCCCAGGAAATCTGGTTTTCCGAACTTAGCCATTTTTGGTCTTTTTTGGTTGGGCGCACTTAATCTCTATGCAACATAAAGTGTTCATGCGCCCCCTTTAAATCCTTTGGCGCACGGTTCGAAGTGTCAACACACCTTTTGGTGCACCTCACTATGTTGTGCCTTTCTTGCATGCGCCAAGGCACATGCACCTTCATGTCAACAATACTTTTGTTGTGCCGCGTTTTGGTGCGCTAAGGGCGCATGTATTTCCATGTTGACAACGCTTTTGGTGCGCCAAAGGTGCACATAACTTCATGTTGGTAGGTGTTTTGGTGTGCCAAAGGGTGCATCCTTTCCATTGTCGATAGGCATTTTGGCGCGCCACTTGAAAAAGTGGTTGGCGCATTTATTACCACCTTGCCTATATATAGCGCATCTGCCCTGTCATTTTCATCAGACAAAATCACGTGATTATTCTTTTCCCTCTGCACCTGTCAGCATGCCCTGTCATTATCGAATCACGTCGTGGACCCAGTTTCACACCTCTCACATTATATAATCCTGGTAAGAGGTCCCTTGCTCTTGTGTTTTGTGTTTTTTGGTTTTTGGCTGCTTGTTTGTGGAGATTGGATGGAATAAATCTGTGAACCATGGAACCCTCCCCCTTACTATTTTATCTATCCTTCCCCATGTGCTTCCCCCTCTTTCCAGATCTGCTGGTAAAGAGGACTGTCTCGTAAAGAAATTGCTTGGACCCCTTTGATTAAGCTTCTTCACCACCCAAGGAACCCTGCAAAAGAAGCTTAAACCACATGTAAATCCCTCAGAGAAAGAATCAAAGCTTAAAAGTAAGACTGTATTTTTCTCCTCTTTTGGCACATCTGCCACCCCTATAACATGATATACAGTCATGCCAATGGCGCATCTACCATGCCTGTTGCATAAAGAACAGTTGCGCCCTCAAGGCGCACTTCCCTTGCTTGTTGCACCCACTTTCCCTGTGCCCTACTTGGCGCACCAATCTCATGTGTAGCATTGTTAAAACTTGCACCATTGGCACACCCTAATCCATGCAACACCAAATTTATTTGCGCCAAGGGAAAAACTGTGAACGGCGCAGGCACACCCATTATTACAACAACAACATGTTGTGCAGACCTTCCATGCGCCGCGCCAAGTTTCCCTGTGGCACATGAAAAAATGATGTTACATGCATTAAACCATGCCCTTTGGCGCATCCTGTACCCGTGTAACATGAAAAATATCAGCGCCCACTATAAAATGCATACATATAGCGCGGCGTACTTCTGCTTACAATGACAAAAAATGTAACCTGCAATATCCACGAGCCATGTGCCCTTTGGCGCTGTCTTACCCCTAGCAACCCTTTTTGTGCACCATATTATTTAACCCTGTAACCTGCAGTATTCATGCACCCTGCGCCCTGAGGCCTTAAAATTGCTAACTCTTTCTTCTGTCAACGCTTTAATGGAAGATCAAACAGCTAATATGACTTTCTTGCATTGGGTTTCACTTCTTCTTCTTGCAGATCAGCAACTGAGTTCAGAGTTACATATGTCAACATCAAGCAAGAGACCTACCAAATCTAAGGGCAAAGCCAAGCTCACAGAGGAAGAAATGAAGTATAAATATCAGAGGGTCAGGATGCCTGAATCCCAAGCAGAGTGTGACCTAGATATCAGAGACTCAGAACTTGGTCACATTGATATGGAGGATTTCTGGGCTAGAACCCGGAAGGTCACAGGAAGTCCATGGATGGACAAACTAATGGGCAGTGGGTTGCATTTTTTGAGGGATCCCAGTTAGTGCCATGAACAATGAGTTCATGATGGTAGTAGCCCACTGCTACAAAGACACAAGATGTGTCCATAATGAGAAGGGCGAGGTCATAATCAACCTCACTGCCCGACACTTCGAAATAATGCTCGGCATTCCTCATCACCGGCACTTTGTGGCCGTAAGCTGGGAAGATTGCATCAAAGCTTGGGATGACAATGAGGATCAGTGTATGCAGTTGATGAATGAAGTATACCTGAAGAACAAGAAGGTGGTGACCAGATGGCCACAAGTCATTCATCGAAGTGACTTTTTAGAGGAACTCAGTGATACAATCACGTTCCTGAGCAGAGTGTTTGGGATTCCTGATGCCCACTACTTTCACAAGTGATCTTTGAGGTACTTAGAGACGATGAACAAAAATGTGCCAGATCAACGCTTTGAGTGGGCGGAGATCATAAGCAGCACCATATCTGAGCAGCTCCAACAACTCACCACAACGGGGAGGTTCTATATGAACTCCTACGTAGTCTATGTTGCGGCCTCAGAGAGAGACTATCCAGCTTTGATGCGGTGTGGGGTTTGGCCCCAAGTTAAAATATATGAATACTATCCAGAACTAAAGCTGGAAAACAATATCCCCCAGTTCACAAAGATCAACGATGCCTTCTTCTATGGCATCATCTGTCTTCTAAGGCCAAATATGACTCACGGTCATACGACCAAGAGTATCGTCACAGCTATAGAGAAATGGGGGGCCTTGTTCACTCAATTCCCCACCTTCACTTATCGAGGGCAGTTAACTTCTTGGGGGAACCAACCAAACTACCGAGATATGCCAGCCCCAAGTTGATCCTGTTGGAGCTATCAAGATAGCTTATCACCTACCACGAGAAGTGTCTCAAGAGAAAGAAGGGTGGAACTCCTTTCCCCCTCACAGTGGGCAGGTATACTTGTCTCTCTCACCATAAGGCGAAGGATATGTTTGCAGAACTAGAGCTGCTAAATCTAAAGCATAACTTCCCAGCAAGGCCCACTTTCGACCCAAGAAATTGTCTCCCCAGGGCCAAACTCGATCCGATCCACATCCCTCAGATCGAAGACATTTATATCGACATATATCATGAGGTCGAGCTCAGGAGGAAGGATCATTCCCGCTTGGCCTTGGCCGAAATCATCCAGTACGGTGTGGCCATCGTCCCAAAAGGCTATCAAACTACTGAGCAAGAAGTTGATCAAGTGTACCTTGACACGGGTGGGGACGATTGGCCTTTCGCCGTGATTGACAGAAACAAAGCTCCTCAGACAATAGAGGAAAGGGTCAAGGAAACTCTGCGAAGAACAGAGCATTGGTGCAGAATGAATGGTCTCATTTACCTCGGAGTTGATTTCACTACATCTCCGTTGGGCAATGCACCTCCTCGGGAAAAACAGCTACCAAAGGGCAAGGGGAAAGGAAAGAGGGTGAGTCAAGCTCCACCCAAGAGGAAGCTCCTAAAAGTCCTCCTTCCACTTCACAAGAATGGGTTGAAATCCCGGAAAGCTTAGAAGAAGAAGCAGCGGAAGATGTTCCGATAGGCACATCCACTCAGGATGTTGCCACAACTATAACTGATGAGGTCCCTTATGTCCCTTCTCCTTCTCCTCCTTCCCCTCCTCAGGTGACCCAAGTGACCATTCCTTTGGTCGTGTCCTCTCCCCCATCTTCTACTGTTCCCCCTTCTTCATCATCCATCTTCTCTTCTCTCACGGAGCTGTCCCCCACCATTTCTTCCCTCATCTCTCAGCTCCCTTCCATTCCTATGTCTACCTCCCCTGCAGTATCCCTTCCTCCCATGAGCACTTCCTCTACTTCCCTTTAAATGCTGCCTCCAGTGTCTCCATGTTTTCCCTTCTCTACTACTGCAGCTGCTCCCTTTTCCATTTCTAGTCCTTCTCCCATAAGTCCAGCCTGGATCTCCCAGCACCTAAGTCAACAGAAGAGGAAAGTTCCCATCACACCGATGGACTTCTCTGTCATCCCATCAAAAGGGGCCAAGAAGAAAAAGCCTATAACCTACTTCTCTCAGAGTGCATCAGGGGAGAGAGTAATGGAGATTGCATACCCCAATCCTTTGAAGGATAAAAAGGATCTGTCTTTGACAGATTACACAGTGACTCAAGTCACAATGGGGACATCTTCAGAAAGCCTGCAAGGAGAGGCCCTATCTGTAGTTGATGCCCTTTGCAAAAATCTCTAGGAAGTAAAGGAAGAGAAAAGGCTGCTAAAGGAGAAAAATAAACATCTTCTCCATGCCTTGCAGAAAATGGGTAGTGCGCCTCCTATAACTGCCACTGAAACTCCTAAGCCTCTGAGTTAGGATAAAATCAATGAATATGCCAAAATCGGTGAGCAGGGCATGGCAATTTCCACTTGGAGGAGCCAAATCCTCAAGGAAAGTGAGGGAGTGATTGCTAAGTTCACCGGGTTATATCAGAATATCAATCGGACAAACAAAGAGCTCCAGGCGATAGCAGGACCCATCTCAAAGAGCTGGATCATGCCAGGATGCAGCACGAGACCTTTCAAAAAATGCTCGACTGTTCAGTCGAAGATCTGGTCAAGTTCGGCGTCTTTGGACACCCCAGAGCCCTCAACAAAATCCTTTCTACTCGGATTATCGGGTGGATCAGCTGGAGTTCGTCCTGGAGAAGATCGAAAAAGTAAAGGAGGAAGCCCTAGATGCCATGCATCAAATGGAATAGATTTTCCTAAGAATGTCTCCAGGCTTACTCACTTCTTCTTTCACCTTAAGAAGGGTTGAGGAAACTATTTATAACTTCAAGGAGATCATTTCATAGGGGCTGGGGCCAGAGGTCACGTTCGACGCCGAATCCATCAACAACCTGTTGGCATGTCGCGACTTCATTGGGTACCTGATAGAAGTAGAGAATGATTATTCAAAACTCCCAGAAAAGCTCATAGACGAGCGGGAGACCTGTGAAGCTATCAGCGATCGACACAAGGATCCTTCCCAGGATCAACTTCAACCCATGATTATCAAATTCATGGAGTACCGTGCCCAGTTCCACATCTCATCACCTGAGCAGCAAAAACAGGATATCCCCTTTCAGCCGGGACGATGATGAATAGTTTCCTTCTTCTGACTTTCTCCTTGTGAAATATCTAAAGTGTGTTGACACAAATGATGACATCATCCATGTTGCACCATGGGATGATGTCATCCACCAAAGTTGTCAAAAGTCAACAAATGACTTTGTAATCTATTGTAAGATATTTTTGTAATTAAGTGGTTGGTTTGCTTTTGTCTTCTTTTCTTCTCTCCTTCTATATATACTTGAATACTTGTTGTATTCAAGAGTGGATATTTTTTAGATGAAAAATAGAAGTGGGAAGAAAAGGCTTTGTAATTTTTGTAACAGAAGAAAATATTAATACAAATATTAAGACTTTGTGTTGAATATGTGTGTTATGGGCATCTGATCTTTCTTATGTCAGATCTATGTGTTTATTCTGTTGGATCTATCTCTACTTTTTGTCATTTATTCATCAGTATTGCTTTATTCGTTTATACAAGTAGGTTTGGCTCTGTTTACTACCAATCCCAAAACATAAACCCTCTGACCTTTCTACTTTGGAATTCATTTATTTTCTCCCTTCGGACTTGATCTCTCTTCATCCTCTCTTCCGTTCCTTTCTTTTCACATTTGAAACACCCCTCTTTGGGATGAGATCCCAAACCCCGAAGGCGAATATTGTGAGACTTACATAGATTCCTGCTTGGTGGAATAACAATAAACCGAGTTTCGCTTTCTGACTCAAAGAAGGGCTATGCCTTGCACACTGTTGGCTCGTTTATTCATAGATCTGCCCCATGAGATAGATTTTCAAACCAATAGTTTTTGGTGACTCCACTGGGGATCGAATAGATCTATTAGATCTATGATGGTGGTATGATAAAAAATCAGTAAAAATCAGAAAAATCACTACCTGTTTGCAAATTTTAACTTTTGTTCAAAATCTAAATTTTTTGCAAAAGTGATCCAAATTGAAAATTTTCTTCTGAGATCCATAGATCTAGCCTAGTTGGAGATCTTTAGTTCACTGAATTTTTATAAAAATCTGTATTTTTCCGTAGATCTGAGTTTTTGACAGTTTACCAAAATTTTCAAAAGTCAACTCTAGATCTGAAAATCAGCTTACTAAGCTTCACCATCGTTTTATCCTCGTTGTTCTTTGTCATTAAACCGCAATCAATTTTCAAAAGAGGGATAAAATTTAAATATTCAGAAAAGTACATGCTGCTGATTTTTGTCAGAAAAATCAGAAAATCAGCAAGTACAACCAAAAAGAGTTTTTAAATTTGCTCCACAATATTGCAAATCGGGAAGGTACAGCTGGCAGGTGAACCATTTACTCATAGCAGGAGAGCTCGTGGAGAAGTTGATCCTACTTTCGATCTACTTCAAAGGCACAACTTCAGTATAACACCGGCATGCTTTTCATCACTAAGTTTAGCTGATCGGTCAGCCAGAAGCGCCTCACCTCCACGAAAAAACCGGTTTTCACAAGGAGCCTCCACATCCCTTTGTAGTGCCTTGCTACTCAGTGGAACTGTATTTCCAGCCCGTGTTCTTTTTCCACCCGTCTAGATGGTGGTACCATGGGGAAATGCTATGGGTCCCCTGGCCTTGCCGCATCCTGTTCACGCGCTCCCACATGGAAACCGAAAGAATTTTCCCAAATTTGACGGGAGTGGAAACCAAAGCACGATTCACACATATCTGCATTCATCATGTCATGCAGTATCCTGGATGTGACTCATGAAGACGTGTCGGTTCACCTTTTTCTGGAAACTTTACAAGGGCCCGCAGCAGAATGGTTTCAGCATTTGCCGGCCGGATCTATTACCAGTTGGGCCACCTTGCGGGATGCTTTCGAGGATAGGTATAAGCCTTCGGAAGATGCGTTTGCATTATTATCACAGATCACTCACCTAAAAAAGGAGGCCAATGAGACCATGTGTAATTTTATCACCAGGTTCAATGCATTAATCAACCGTGTGCCTGTTGCCATGCTTCCAACACCGGAAAATCAGAAGTGTTTCTTCGTGAACGCGATGAGCTCGAAAGTAAGTTTCTACTCTTGCAAGAACAAGTAGCTACCTTGATTCTCGCCCAGGCCGCTGCCATCCGAATTGAAGATAATTTACTAATATCTGGTGAATTAAAAAGGGAATCATCCAAGCCTAAATCTTTGGGCCCTTCTCCCGCTACTTCGTCTGATCTGGCATTTCAAAAGATGGCGAATGACTTACTCGCATTAAAGAAGCAGTTAGCCCAAGCTTCCCCCAGTTCCTCATACCGGGATATCCCACGGAGGAATTTCGTTTCCAACAATGTCCCACAAAGGTCGTGCTTGCCTGTAATTGTTCCGTGGTTGGCACTTGAGGCTCCTCCGGTCAACGCTTTAGCCAAAATCGAAGAAGAGGAGTAAAATTACGAAGAACCTTCGTCTCAAGGCAAAGATGATCAAGATGTCGGTGAACCAACTGGCGACTCTACTATCGGGTATATGGAATTTGACGAGGAAGAATCTGATGAAGAAGAGGGTACACAAGGGTATGTAAGTGGACAATCATATGTTGTTTTTACCCACTCACAAGGAAAAGAGGCAGAGGTTTCTGCCGATGTGTGGAAAGAGAAGGCTATGTCAAACATGCCTCCAACCATTGCTAAAAGAGGTAATCCTCTTCCTACTCAACCCCCTATTAATTCTTTTACAAAGAAATCTTTTCCCCCCATCTCTCCTCCAAATCAACCTTCTTCTATTTCCATGAAGACCAGTAATCCTACTCTACCATCGCGAAGTGAGGGACTCATTCCTTCACCAGCTCAACCCTTGGCCACGTTTGACATCATAGATCATGCTAAAAAGACTAAGATCCAAATGTTTGAAGCCGAGTATCTTCAGTCAAACCCCGAACAGCTTGTAAGGTTGACCAAGTATATTCAAAGTCAAGCTGTCATATCTCCCCAGATCTCCCTAAAAGGAATCCTTTCCACTCCTCCTGCATCCCGCATAAATGTTGCCTCAACATCTACATCAGGAAAGATAGAACCTTTCTATCTCTCCCTCCTAATCAATGGCCACAAGTTAAGTAACTGCATAATTGATTCTGGAGCTTCTGATAACGTCATGCCAGCCAAAGTCACCCATGCTTTGGGCCTCACCCTTACCAAGCCTTTTGGCAGATGTTATTCCTTGGAAACCAAGTAGGTTCACTGATTGGTCAGATCAAAGATGCGCAGTTCGCATTTGTGGTGTTCCCAGAGAAAAGAGTAAAGATGACCGTCCTCATTGCCGACATTCCAGCAGCCTATGGAATTTTGCTGGGAAGAAGTTTTTGCAGTGAAGTTGGTGGGGAGATTCATATGGACTGGTCTAAGGCTAGAATCCTGTCAAAGGTGTAATGCAAACATTGGAGCCTGAATCACAAAAGAAGTACTTGGTTACTAACTCTGAGGACCCCAAAGCCCAAATTATTTTCGAATCATCAGGAATGGGGAACTATTTCTTGTCTACCGAGTCTGACAAAATGGTTGTTCTCATCCAAGAAGAAGATCTTAACAAGATCTGGACTTTACAGTTTGATGGCAGCTGCGCAAGACTAGTGGATGTGGCACCGAAGCCGTGCTAATATCTCTGAAGGGGAGATTATTCCTCTCTCTTTCAAGTTGCAGTTTTTCAACACAAATAATACTATTGAGTTTGAATTCCTGCTACTTAGCATGCAAGCCACAAAGGAAAGAGGGATCAAAAATCTGAAAGTACAAGGTGATACAGAGCTAGTCATGAATCAAGTTAAAAGGATATATCAAGTGAAGAATGAGAGGATCGGGCATTACATAACGCGTATGGGATAACATTGAAGAATTTGATGATTTTTCAATAGAATCCATTCCAAGAGCTCAGAATGACATGGCCGATTCATTGGCCATTTCAGCATCCCTCATGCTCCCTCACCCAGGTTTGAAAATAGACAAATACACCATTGAGGTGGTTTTCCGCCCAAGCGTGTCGACAATTCTCAGCATTGGCAAGTATTCAATGATGACAATCAACTCATTGCCTTCCTAGAAAAGGTGGAAAATTTTAAGGAACTTCACTTTGAAGGATCCACTTCTACGTGCCGTGAATCAGTCACCGGTCAGAGATGATGAATCCGAAGGGAACAACGGCATATGTCAGCTCAAAGGAAATAAAATTCCGAAGGGCCTGGTTTCTTTAGAGTGGTTGTTCGATAGGCATGATTGTTTTGTAAAAATAAAAGGTGAGATGATACTGGCTCCTCCCCAGAAACCGAACCGGTTAATTTAGGTTCGGTAGAATGTCCGCAGTTTGTAAACATCGGAAAATGTTGCACACCTCAACAGAAGCGAAAGTTTGTCAAACTGCTGAAGAAATACATGGATGTATTGGCATGGTCCTATGCCGATATAAAGTCTTTTAAGCCAAAGGACGTCCAACATGACATCCCATTGAAAGAGGACGTCAAACCCTTTCACTAGAAGTAGAGACATTATAACCCTAAGATCTCAGGTACTATCCAGGATGAAATTTAGAAAATGCTGGATGCGAGAATTATTTTTCCTATCCATCACAGTACTTGGGTAGTAAACATTGTGCCAGTATGTAAGAAAAATGGTGAAATACGCATATGCGTAGATTTTCAAAACCTGAATCAGGCATCCTTAAAGGACAACTACCCACTTCCTATAATGGATCAAGTTCTACAAGCGGTAACTGGATCAGAAATGTTGTCCATGCTTGATGGTTTTTCAGGCTACAATCAGATTGAAGTCTCACCTGAAGACCAATTCAAAACAACATTCACTACCCCCTGGGGCACGTTTGCCTACAGCAGGATGCCTTTTGGCCTGACCAATGCTGGCGCCACTTTTCAGCGGGCCATGGACCTTGCATTCAAAGGTATGATGGGGAAGGTCATTGTGGTTTATCTGGATGACTTAACTGTGTTCTCTAAACAATGAAATGATCATTGTGATCATTTGGAGCAAGTATTGGCTAGATGCCGAGAGCACGGGATTTCCCTGAACCCGAAAAATTCTGTTTTTGGAGTCACAGAAGGAAAGTTGCTAGGACATGTTGTTAGCAAAGAAGGAACAAAGATAGATACCAAAAGAGTTAAGGCTATTCAGAGCCTTACTTTGCCTACAAGCAAGACCGACGTCCACTCTTTCTTTGGAAAGGTGAATTTTCTTAGGTGCTTTGTTCTTGAATTTTCTGAAAAGACTCATCATATATTAGACATGATGAAAGGGTCACCAACTTTCCGATGGAGTGAAGAAGGGAAGAGGTCATTTGAAGAAATAAAATCTTCTGTCGCTCATGCACCAGTCCTGATATGTCCCGATTTCTCCAAGGATTTCATCATGTATAGCTATGCATTTGAGAATACTGTATTTTCCATCTTGATGCAAAATAATTCTGAGAATGTTGAATCCCCGATTGCGTTTATGAGCTCTCCCCTCAAGCCTCACGAATTAAAAATGTCTCAGTTGGAAAAGCATGCCTTCGCCGTTGTCAAAGTGGTCAAAAACTTCAGGTATTACATTTTAAATTCTCATACAGTGGTGTTGGTCCCTGACACGGCAGTCAAGTCAATTTTAACTCAACAGGAGTTAGGAAGCTTGCGAGGAAATTGGATTGCAAAGGTCTAGGAGTATGATCTAGATATAAAACCAACTAAGTTGGTAAGAGGCAAAGGCCTATGTCAACTTATGGCTGAAAACCAAGATTCAAAAGTTCCCGGAGGAAAAGATGATTACACCAATGGAGCACAAAGCCAGTTGGAGAAACCTGATTCACTGCCTATGGTCCTATTTGTCGCAACCAGCGATGAGTGGTATTCCGATATTGCTTTCTTCCTCACCTACGGTGAATGCCTAGCTCACCTAACTGTAAAGGAGAAGCACACTATAAAGCTCAGAGTAGCCAAATATGCCATCTGGGATAGATGGCATCTTCTTGCGATGTGTTGACAAGCCACAACAAGTGAAGTTACTCAAAAGTTTTCATAATTCAGCCTGCGGGGGCCATTTCTCCTCTTCCGTGATGGCACACAAGATCATCCGGGCCAAGTACTATTGGCCGATGCTTTTCCAAGATATAGCTACACGGGTGCAAAGTGTGAGCCTTGCCAGGCGGTTTATCGGCAAGCCCAAATTAGTCTTTTTCCCCTCGGGCCGATCGTTGTCGACTTAACCATTCAAGCAATGGGGAATTGATTTTATCGGTGCACTTAATCCCCGATCAGTGCCGGACATAATTATCTCCTAACAACAATGATTACTTCACCAAGTGGGTGGAAGCCATACCTGTCAAACATGCCACTTTCGAGGTTGTTTGCAGTTTCATCAAAGAAAATATCATTATCGGGTAGTGCCGTGAATAATGAGTTCATGATGGTTGTTTTCGGTTAGTGCCGTGAACAATGAGTTCATGATGGTAGTAGCCCACTGCTACAACAAAGACACAAGATGTGTCCATAATGAGAAGGGTGAGGTCATAATCAACCTCACTGCCCGACACTTCGAAATAATGCTCGGCATTCCTCATCACCGGCACTTTGTGGCTGTAAGTCGAGAAGATTGCATCAAAGCTTGGGATGACAATGAAGATCAGTGTATGCAGTTGATGAATGAAGTATACCTAAAGAACAAGAAGGTGGTGACCAGATGGCCACAAGTCATTCATCGAAGTGAATTTTTAGAGGAACTCAGTGATACAATCACGTTCCTGAGCAGAGTGTTTGGGCTTCCTGATGCCCACTACTTTCACAAGTGGATGCTGAGGTACTTAGAGACGATGAACAAAAATGTGCCAGATCAACGCTTTGAGTGGGCGGAGATCATAAGCAGCACCATATCTGAGCAGCTCCAACAACTCACCACAACAGGGAGGTTCTATATGAACTCCTATGTAGTCTATGCTGCGGCCTCAGAGAGAGACTATCCAGCTTTGATGCGGTGCGGGGTTTGGCCCCAAGTTAAAATATATGAATACTATCCAGAACTAAAGCTGGAAAATAGTATCCCCCAGTTCACAAAGATCAACGATGCCTTCTTCTATGGCATCATCTATCTTCTAAGGCCAAATATGACTCACGGTCGTACGACCAAGAGTATCGTCACAGCTACAGAGAAATGGGGGGCCTTGTTCACTCAATTCCCCACCTTCACTTATCTGAGGGCAGTTAACTTCTTGGGGGAACCAACCAAACTACCGAGATATGCCGGCCCCAAGTTGATCCTGTTGGAGCTGTCAAGATAGCTTATCACCTACCACGAGAAGTGTCTCAAGAGAAAGAAGGGTGGAACTCCTTTCCCCCTCATAGTGGGTAGGTATACTTGTCTCTCTCACCATAAGGCGAAGGATATGTTTGCAGAACTGGAGCTACTAAATCTAAAGCATAACTTCCCAGCAAGGCCCACTTTCGACCCAAGAAATTGTCTCCCCAGGGCCAAACTCGATCTGATCCACATCCCTCAGATCGAAGACATTTATATCGACATATATCATGAGGTTGAGCTCAAGAGGAAGGATCATTCCCGCTTGGCCTTGGCTGAAATCATCCATTACGGTGTGGCCATTTTCCCGAAGGATATCAAACTATGCGAGCAAGAATTTGATCAAGTGTACCTTGACACGGGTGGGGACGATTGGCCTTTCACTGTGATTGACAGAAACAAAGCTCCTCAAAAATAGAGGAAAGGGTCAAGGAAACTCTGCGAAGGACAGAGCATTGGTGTAGAATGAATGGTCTCATTTACCTCGGAGTTGATTTCACTACATCTCCGTTGGGCAACGCACCTTCTTAGGAAAAACAGCTACCAAAGGGCAAGGGGAAAGGAAAAGAGGGTGAGTTTTGCTCCACCCAAGAGGAAGCTCCTGAAAGTCCTCCTTCCACTTCATAAGAACGGGTTGAAATCCCAAAAATCTTAGAAGAAGAAGCAATGGAAGATGTTAGATAGGCACATCCACTTAGGATGTTGCCACAACTATAACTGATGAGGTCCCTTATGTCCCTTCTCCTTCTCCTCCTTCCCCTCCTCAGGTGACCCAAGTGACCATTCCTTTGATTGCGTCCTCTCCCCATCTTCTATTGTTCCCCCTTCTTCATCATCCATCTTCTCTTCTCTCACAGAGCTATCCCCCACCATTTCTTCCCTCATCTCTCAGCTCCCTTCCATTCCTATGTCTACCTCCCCTGCAGTATCCCTTCCTCCCGTGAGCACTTCCTCGGCTTCCCTTTCAATGCCGCCTCCAAGTGTCTCCATGTTTTTCCCTTCTACTACTGCAGCTGCTCCCTTTTCCATTTCTGGTCCTTCTCCCATAAGTCCAGCTTGGATCTCTCAGCACCTGAGTCAACAAGAGGAAAGTTCCCATCGCACCGATGGACTTCTTTCTCATCCCATCAAAAGGGGCCAAGAAGTAAAATCCTATAACCCACTTCTCTCAGAGTGCATCAGGGGAGAGAGTAATCGAGATTCCATACCCCAATCCTTTGAAGGATAAAAAGGATTTGTCTTTGACAGATTACACAGTGACTCAAGTCACAATGGGGACATCTTCGTAGAAGGCTGCAAGGAGAGGCCATATCTATAGTTGACACCCTCTGCAAAAAGCTCCAAGAAGAAAAGGAAGAGAAAAGGCTACTAAAGGAGCAAAATAAACATCTTCTCCATGCCTTGCAGAAAATGGGTAGTGTGCCTCCTATAACTACTACCAAAACTCCTGAGCCTCTGAGTCAGGATAAAATCAATGAATATGCCAAAATCGGTGAGTAGGGCATGGCAGTTTCCACCTGGAGGAGCCAAATCCTCAAGGAAAGTGAGGGAGTGATCGCTAAGTTCACCGGGTTATATTAGAATATCAATCGGACAAACAGAGAGCTCCAGGCGATAGCAGGACCCATCTCCGAAGAGCTGGATCATGCCAGGATGTAGCACGAGACCTTTCAGAAAATGCTCGACTGTTTAGTCAAAGATCTGGTCAAGTTCGGTGTCTTTGGACACCCCAGAGCCCTCAACAAAATCCTTTCTACTCTGGATTATCGGGTGGATCAGCTGGAGTTTGTCCTGGAGAAGATCGACAAAGTAAAGGAGGAAGCCCTGGATGCCATGCATCAAATGGAACAGATTGTCCTAAGAATGTCTCCAGGCTTGCTCACTTCTTCTTTTGCCTTAAGAAGGGTTGAGGAAACTATTCAGATCTTCAAGGAGATCATTTCACAGGGTATGGGGCTAGAGGTCATGTTCGACGCCAAATCCATCAATAACCTGTTGGCATGTTGTGACTTCATTGGGTACACGATAGAAGCGGAGAATGATTATTCAAAACTCCCAGAAAATCTCACAGACGAGCGGGAGACCCATGAAGCTATCAGCGATCGACACAAGGATCCTTCCCAGGATCAACTTCAACCCATGATTATCAAATTCATGGAGTACTGTGCCCAGTTCCACATCTCGTCGCCTGAGCAGCAAAAACAGGATATCCCCTTTCAGCTACGGGACGACGATGAATAGTTTCCTTCTTCCCGACTTTCTCCTTGTGAAATATCTAAAGTGTGTTGACACAAATGATGACATCATCCATGTTGCACCATGGGATGATGTCATCCACCAAAGTTGTCAAAAGTCAACAAATGACTTTGTAATCTATTGTAAGATATTTTTTTAATTAAGTGGTTGGTTTGCTTTTGTCTTCTTTTCTTCTCTCCTTCTATATATACTTGAATACTTGTTGTATTCGGGGGTGGATATTTTTTAGATGAAAAATAGAAGTGGGAAGAAAAGGCTTTGTACTTTTTGTAACAGAAGAAAATATTAATACAAATATTAAGACTTTGTGCTGAATATGTGTGTTATGGGCATCTGATCTTTCTTATGTCAGATCTATGCGTTTATTCTGTTGGATCTATCTCTACTTTTTTGTCATTTATTCATCAGTATTGCTTTATTCGTTTATGCAAGTAGGTTTGGCTCTGTTTACTACCAATCCCAAAACATAAACCCTCTGACCTTTCTGCTTTGGAATTCATTTCTTTTCTCCCTTCGACTTGATCTCTCTTCATCCTCACTTCCGTTCCTTTATTTTCGCAGTTGGAAACACCCCTCTATCGATGAGAGATCCCAAACCCCGAAGGCGTAATATTGTGAGACTTACACGATTCCTGCTTGGTGGAATAGCAATAAACCGCCACTTTGCTTTGACTCAAAGAGGGGCTATGCCCCGCACACGTTGGCTCGTTTATTCATAGATCTGCCCTAGAGACAAAATTTCAAACCAAGAGATGCATAGGGTCTGGATAATTTTCATGTAGAACCTTCTCTTCGAGTAATGGCAGGCTTTTATTTAGAATCTTCTTGGTGCGCATGACCTCGGTGCATGTAGTAATCTTCATAGGTACCAACTATGGATCTGGCACTAACTTCAACATCCACTAATATTATATGGTTTACTATACTCTAACCATTCCCACACCCTTTTCCCAACTTTAATTTTTACTCAAGTGTTCATATTAATCTGGCCATTCTTCATAGTTTTGGTTTTCTCGCAAAAAAAGAATAAATAATTTTTTGAGGGCATTTGAACCTACGGTGATCAAGGGATCCACATGTATAACATGTTCCTCATGGGAAGTCACTTCTTCCACCACCGCGACCTCAACATTTAAATCCTCCTCGGTACCCTTGACCTCTACCGTGGCCTCTATAAGATCACCCTCATTATGATTGTGGCTATGATGCTCACCTTTCTCCTTATAGTTATTTGTAACGTCAATCTATAGTACGCCAATATCAATGGCATCATGAATCTAATCAATCAACTTGCAATCCTCAATATCATGAGTAGTAGACTTGCAAATATTGTAGTAACAAGACATGTTATTTCTTATTGTATGTTGCAACAATGGGCATCAAATTGAACTGTGGTCCAAGTGATAGATCCGGCGATCTAACAATAAGGAGTTTAATAATTTACAAGGAAAACTATCCTTAATATTCCCTTATACTTCACAATTTTTGCACCAAATTCCACTACATGTCTCATGCACCAAGTTAGCTAATAATTTCTCTAATTGTTTAGCCATAGCTGCAATCTGGGCCTCCAAAAATGGGCTCACTCTTGTGTCTACACTCCTAACCACCTCAGCATGTAGAGTTGCTTCAAGTGCCTCATGTGGATCTATATAAGTTTTGTGTGAGAGTTCCCTCCTAAAAGGCATGACCAGTCCTCCAACGAACCATTAAGCATGTTGGCTTAGATGTATATCATAAGATAACTTAGACAAAAGGGTTTTAAAATGTGCATCATACTCTTATACACTCTCAGTTGTCCCTTGCTTGATGTATTTCAATGCATTGATGGTTTTCTATTCAGACTTGGGGATATAAAAATCTTTCAAGAAAGCATCCAACAACATGGTATAATCTACACAAGTCTAGTTAGGGTCAAATTTTTTGTAACAACTATGTGTGCGACTCTGCAATGTAGTTACAAACTAACTTGCCTTGCACTATAGAGATGTAATCCCCTTCGTGTGCCATAGTATCTCACACATATGCATGTTCTCAGCTACATCTTCTATCCCTTTGTATTTTGAAATAAAAAGAGAAATATCCATATAAGTATTCTCAAATGGTGCAAACCGTGCCCACCAGCTCCAAAACTTGTATTTTGTCCTATGTTTTTCTACCTCCAGAGCCACCAAATCCACTAATGCCCGAGCCACTTGACCCTCCTAATCCGCCCCTAAACTATGAAATGAACAAGAGGATGCAATGCCTTATGTTCAAATGGTCATGCTAAACTAAACTTGCATAATCTATGAAGTTGTGTTACTTCTAGATGTTATGCCAACGTTATGTGCACCCACATTTTGTGTTGATGACGCGCTAGAAAATATACCTCAAAATGGAACTCCAAATAACATAGATGATGATTGCACCACGATAGATGAGTAAGATACCTAATTAACTCATGAAATTGACTACAAATTAACTCTATATACCACAACTCTATTGCCCACACTAGCTTGCTTACCTATTTACTATCATAGAACTGGGAAACCAAGTGCAAGGGTTAGGTCACCAGGTAGGATCAAATGTGTGCCCATGGATCTCTATCTTTCTTTAGATGCACTTTAATCCAAAACCATTCTTTTCCATGCTTTCCTAAATGGGGAGTTCTAGATGATTTGTCTTCACGTCCTCTACGTGAGCTCCAAATACTTCACGATCCATCTCCCTCCACAACACTATTATCTCCACAATCTCTCGCTTCTTCTCCAAGTCCCTCTCACGCACTTCATTAAAACTAAGACACCTTTCTTCTCTCTTTTTATCCACCACTAGATCTACCATCATTCACCACACATGTTATTTACCCTCCGTGTGGTGGGGTTTAGCTAGGCATAGGTTTATCTTCCAAATCTAGCGTCACAATCAAGATCTTAATTTCCAAAGGAGTACCACATGAATATGATCCTCTGGGTTCATGAATAAACTGAAACTCAAAAACCTCTAGACAAGAGTAAGAAATAGTTATGTACTCCAAAATATAGCTTTTCAGAACACCATGAAACCAATGATCCATAACGCGCATCCACATCGGATTTACATAATAAAAGGCATATAATTATTCTCGCATTCAAAGAAGCATGTGAAAACTCCAATTCCTCTTATATGCGTAAAAAATAGCCACTCATATATCTATATAGGTAATATGGCGAAGAAAGTCTCATACATCTCATCATGCAAATTCTTTTCAACCCACAATCATGCATTAAATTCAGGTCCAATGCTAAATCTGTGAGCATACTTTTCCTCCAAATTGTCTAACTACTCTTCAATATTGGCCAAGATCAACCGATACATCTTCATCATGCAACATCCTACCAAACAACTGAAAAAGAGGTCCTGGAAATAGAACCAATGACGTAGCCTATATTTTACCAAAAATAACCCAAGGCACACTGACACATCACTCATCCTCAACCAATCGCTTCACCAAGTGCGCAAGGGTACCAGTCCTCTTTATAGAATCTTATTCAAGATGTTAGCATGATTGTACATATATTTCAGATCCATTAATAGATAAACAAGTATTCCATAGTGTATAAACCAGATCTAGATCTTAACCATATGAAATATTAACTAAATAATGACTATAATCAGATTTACCATACAAGATCCATGCTCAGTTACATCCAACACCAATATCCAACCAATAAGATCCATTATATTAAATACTGCAAAACATAGAAGCTTCATACATACATAACCTAGTCTCCATAGTCATGTGTGATAAAAACCATAGCATAACACTACAATAACATCACACCTCTTAAATCATGCAAATCAATACATATTTATAGGGGTGGGGACTTTCCCTTCACCACCCATGCACCTTCAAAAATAGGCTACATGCTAATAATATCCATGCACCCTTACATGAGAATACAAAATCATGCAAGCTTGCTAATAATAGATTACCTAATAATACAACTGTAGTATAATCCTATTATTAGCTCCAAAATCTACATGGTGCTCGATCTTTTACTAGTCCCAAAATAGCCTTTGTGTATTCTCAAAGTCTTTGACAAAATGTGTTCTTCACTCCACGTCCAAAATTAGCCCCAATTTGTAAAATGGATAAGTCCTAACTTTAAACTGTTCTTGCACGCCCTCTTTTTCTATACTCTTGTGCGCTCATGCGCACCCTATGTCCACATGCCCAATCCTTCTATGCTTTCTTACTTAATTTGTATTTCATCATATCAACATTTTTGATTGTTTTGCTATCTCAAATGATCATATTTTTGTGCTATACCCTTGGTGATTAAGATATTGATTATATAATTGGATTTAGAGCACCTCCCTATGGCTAGCTAAATCCACACTATGCACAAAGGAGCAGGTGTGGTGAAATATTGTAGACTTGGCGGAAGAAAGACAAAGAGGAAAGATGACTCAAGTTTAATGAAGCACAAGAGAGGGACATGGCACACACAAGGGAGGTTGTGGAGGTAATGGAGTTGAGGAGAATGATGGATCGTGAAGGTTTTGAAGCTCCTATGGAAGACAAGGAGCCACAACATCAGGTACTCCCACATTGGGTAAGTGTAAAAGAGAATCCCCTTCAGATTGGAATGAGAGCTCATTAGAGGAGAGCATGAGGACCAGAGGTGTGCATCTAATCCCACCTATTAATCTATCCCTTGCACTTATTTTTTAAAATACAAAGGTTATAATTGAGAAGCAATATAGTGTAGGTAAGCAAAAAAATATAGGTAGATATCATTTTACAAGTGAATTCGAGGTGCATTGTAAAACACATACACCTATGACAGCACAGAGCACATCGTTATTTGGAATTTCGATTACGGGGTTGTTTTCAGTGCATCCTCAAGATAAACCATTGGTGTGAAAACTTTTGGGGGCACTTCTATGAGTTCTTTGATTATGTAGACCATGGGTGTCTTGTTCAGTACTACAACTGGGATGCAAGGAATTACTTCAACTGGTCCATAACCCACTATAGGGGCTACAGGAGGATCAGGAGTGGACTAGGAGGAGGAAATATTGGTGGAATTTATGGTTCTAGATCTAGTGGGCAAGGTACACACCCAAAATATCCACCTCAAAACCTCTACAACCACAAGAGACACCTCAATTTTACTTTGAGGTGTCTCTTCACTTTCTAGAGTACAAAGGTATTGAAGATGTAATAGAGCATGTGCACAAGTGCAAACTACTATGGCATGTTAAGAGAATTACAACCTCAGATAGGAAGGCAAGTCAATTTGATACTACTCTTAATGGGAATGCTTATAAAAAGTATAAGAAGTATGACCCACATTATACTATGGTAGATTATGATGCTTTGTACTCTACATTTCTAGGTGGGTTTCATATTCTAGAGTTTGAGTAACAAAGTTTCAATGCACTCAAGGATATTAATTAAGGCTTATCTAAAATCATGAGGGAGTATGATGCACATTTCAAGACTCTATTTTCCAAATTATATTAAAACATTAATCAAAGCTAGCATGCATAGTGGTTTATTGGAGGATTGCTTGACTGCTCCATAGAAATCTATCTCATAATAAATATATTGATCCATACGATGCCCTAGAATAATCTATACATGCTGAAGTGGTTAGGAGTGTTGATATAGGAATAATACCATTCTTAGAGGAACATATAGAAACTATGGAAAACTAGTTGGGGAAGCTTTACGCTAATTCAGCTCATGAGACACGTAGAGGTATATGGTGCATAGATTTTGAAGTTGAACGACATACTAAAGATAATTTCCGATGAAAGTGTAGTCATTTATTTACCCTTAATACCTTTATTGACACCAAGTGCATTGGCTTATCATCCAGGTGGGTGCTAAGCACTTAGCCGAGGTGCGCGTGGGTTCCGATCCTCTCCTTTATGTGAGATTTGTGAGATGGTTCTACCATTAATGGAGGATGATTTTCAAAAGCATGCAAAATAAGAAGTACATTCACTTATTTAAAGAGGTAGAAGATGCAACTAACAGATCTAACATTAATGCATCACAAAATCTAAATAACATTGTAAGAAGCATAATAAATTGGATTTGAGCCATGATAAGTCATATAGCATGAGGGTTTACACCCATAAACAATATATCCTTCGATCCCATCCCATATATATATATATATATATATAGATTTAACATATTTCTGGTAGCCACATTACATTCAAAAGGGTCATCTCAAACCATACATATTAAATGACAGAGACTCAACTCCTATTAGCTTATCTGATATGAGACCCTAGCTATAATTTTCCCATTTTATCCCTTATTACAGATCCCATTACCCATACATATACTCGTGGCATCCTTTATGACCCTCTAGAACTAATTTCTCTAAACCCTAACATTACTATAGCTTCTTACTCTCCTTCTCTTTCTCTACATTCTCTATGCATTCTCTTTGTCTCCCATTATCTCTTCTATATATGTCTCTAGCCCAAGCATCTCTTTTTATAGGATCATCACCCACCACCATGACTTCTCTCCTAAACAAATCACATTCTAAGTGTAGATGTTGTAATTCATTGGTGAATGGTTATCCCTTTACAAACCCTCCACTCTCTATGATGATGTCTTCTAGTAATATTCATTATGTGGAATATCCTTTTCTTGACCTCTAAGGTTCCAAGTGACACCTTATCCCCTCATCACACCTAGTTGGGTCCTCATGATTTTCCTCAAGTGCCCCTCGAATGCTAGATATGGCTAAGTCCTTTGAACCTATGTTCTATCTTCTACGCACGCACCCTATTTTTACTTAAACCCTTCTTAAACCCCTTTGTCATGTGCACTTTCCCCTGAGCACCCTTCTTCTCACTAGTCCTGCATGCACACGCCCTTTGGTACCTAGCCAATACTTTAGGGCCCAACATTACCCCACACTAAGTGTGTTCTCCATCCTCATAAACATCCTTCTTCTCCAAAGAATAAAGAATAGTGAAACAGGGACAATATGAATAAATAATGAAAGAATAGAAGAATCTTCTACTGCTGTAGGAGGAGTGGGAATTATTTCTTCACTGTTGCTTCAATATTTTCCTAGACATCCACCTCACCTTGTGCTTACTGAATTAGGTCACCCACTAGAGTGCTTGCCTCATCACAAATCAATTCTTCACTCTTAGCATTAAATGTATCTACAATTCCTTCTAGCTTATTTATAAGATCATCCAACACATCCATTCTACGAGTGACCTGGGGATATAGTTCCTTAAGTCGATTCTTAATCAAACCCCACAAGGTTTCGATTGCTTTAAAAATTTCTCAACCTTGGCTAGGATCTTATCCCACTCTACCCTATTTCCTTTTTTCTTCTCTTGAAACTCCTTCATATCTACCTCATGCGTAGTAACCAATATGCTTGCTACCCTGTCTCTTTTAACACAATTGTCATATACAACCTCGTCTATTTACATGGCAATCTTTACACAAAAAAGGAGCTTGGTATACTTGAGTAACTATCTCCCCAATCTTTAGTTTTTATTCCTCCTTCTAGCTTGCCATTTCCTCTTCTTTTGATTCCAATACTAGCTGCCACCTCTCGATGGTGAGGATGTAGGTAAATTCTTCCAAGAATTGCATGGTTGAATCATATTTTTGTTCAAGCGGGGCCAGTCCGAGTACTTCAATATTATGGCATCTAAAATCATATTTATTTTCTTATGGATCTTACACACCTTCACCTTCTCCTTTGTTAATTCATGCCTTAATTATGCGTTAATCAAATCCTCCTACTTTAACTCCTTTTCCTTTTTAACAATCTCTTCATTTTTCTTTTCAAGTTATTCCTCTAGGACCCTTACTTTTTCATTTCTCTTGAAGATCCTCACCTCAACCTCCACCGACACTTTTTTGAGTGTGTTACAAAATTTCTCATCTAATAGTTATTGAGCATTCACCAGAGGGTTTACTCCCTTGGTATCTAGTATCTTCATCAATGCCTCACGACTAACCTCAATTTCGGCTCATCAATATGGGACTCAAAATCCCAAGACAACATCTTCCTTGTGCATGGTTATGTAAGCTCTTCATTGAAAGAAGACCATGCAAGGATTTCGTTATAATGGGTACTTTGGAAACACACATGTAGTACCTTATTTGGATCATTGATGTAAGTCATTATTTGTTCATGCACTTCTACCGTACCTTTCCACCTATACGTGTTACCTTTTGGAATTTCACTACCAAGCTAGGATCTCCATCCATGATTCCATACTCCTTTTCTATAATTTTACTTCCCTCCATCTCCTTGAGTACTTCATTGGTGATGTGCTCCACCTCTTGATCCACCAAGTCTTTTATGATGCCTAATACCTCCCTTTCTGTGGCATCTTGTATATTCTCCTTGGTCATTCTTGGAGTCCTTCGATCCTTCATGTTGACTTCCTCACTTCCCCCCTTATCATGAGCTCATCCTTTGTCCTCAACCTTCTCTTGATTTCCCTCCTCCTCTAACTCATGTACATCATACACATGATGGTTTTGAGCCTCACCATGCTCTCCATCATCCCCATCTCCCTTTTTTTCCTCCATGCTCTTTGTTTCTTCTGAGTTCACCTTTTCTATTACTCTTTGCTTCTAACTGGTGATTCCAATATAATAGACTCTTATTTTTCTTCTTCCCTAGGACACTCCTTTCTGTTTAGTGAATCTTCTTTCAAAGGGGGCTTCTATTTCTCTTGAACCTCTTCCTTAGGTGTCTTCTCTCTCTCTTCTACCGGGGACTTCTTCATCTATGCATAGGTGATTGGTTTTGTGCCTGACTCCTACATGCCTATAGATTTCACTTTATGTATACTTGCTTCCTTTTTCTTAGGGGCCTCCTCTCTCTCCCTTTTCCTCGATGTGGCCTTCTTCTTTATGGTGGGGTCTTATAGGATAGAGACATAATTTTCAACATAAGTTCCCTTCTCATACTTCAGCCTTATGCGCAAGTATACCCTTGTTGCGGTCCTCCCAATAATGCAATGTTACTGGCTTCAAAATATGTACATCATGGGAGACATACTTCTCCACATAGGCACGCTTCTTTGATATATCAATGTCCTACATAGCTTGCGGTAATCCTGGTCTACTGTGTTGAGGTCAAACCTTAGTTTATTTTCCTCTTTGAATCTATTAACTCTAGCCTGGAAGTATTGTGTTGTGAAGGAGAATGGAAATTTGCACCAGGGACCCTTAGCACCATCTGCCAGAGTAAACCTACCAATACAAAAATGTTGGTACATAGAAAATTCATCCTTACCTTGTAGTAAAATAGGTAACTTCTCAGGTATTCTCCACTCAGCACCAAATGCATCATGCATCCACTTATACCATTTTTCCGGCTTGCCTTTTGGGTGACCGTCATGGTGTCACAAGTGTACTTATCAAATATTTTTGTAGGGGAAGGGTTCTCATCTACGTACTCCAAAAAAATTATCTAGCCCATAAGGCACTCTAATCTCTCGAAAAATATGATGGTAAGGAGAACATTACCAAACATGATCTTTTATCCATCGTGCATGGCATTGATGATTCTTCTACTATGAATGCCGAGAGGTTATACATGGTCCCCTCCAAGATCTTAAGAAAATGTTCAACCAAGCCTTGGTGATCTATGTCCATCTCTCCTGCCCATTTAGTTTTGTGACCAAGCACATGACCATCCTCATTACAGGGTTAGAAATCACAGATATGTCAAAGTATCACGATCCCTTCTTATAGTCATAGGCTTTAATAGTCTTATTGATGGCCTCTTTGTCATCTAAGTCATCATCAAAAGATTCTCCCTTGCAGATAAGACCAATAAATCTAGAAATCAAGTGCGAGTTATCCGCATCCTACATCCTGCAAAGTAGAAATGGTCTTCATGTACGCATGACATTAACCATTGGTACAACCGCTCAAGTTTTCTAAAATAGGGAAACTCATAGAGTTGCAATAACCCAACCTTATCCATCTTCACCTTTGCCTCATCATCATAGATAGGCATTCCCTCTGGTGTCATTTTGTTTGTAGGGTGAACCAGTTCAATGCCATCTCATTCTCTTTAGTGTTTTTTCGATGGTTGTATTCACTCACAACCATCTTTCTAACATGAGACACCCATTATTTTCTAAGCAATATGTTGTCTAGATATTACATCTTTGTGTACCATTCTTCATTGAAATAGGTGAAACTTTTTTTTCCCTTTTCCCTTTCCCTTCTTTGGTGAAACATTTGCTACTTTCCTTGGTGTCATTTCTCTGTCGGGTCACTAAAAGTTATTTCTTTCTCTTGATCCTGGCTCTGCTCAACTCTGTAGCTCTACCCCTTCATGAAAATCCCTTCAATGTTGTTCCCTAGCTATAAAACCCTAACCTAGAAAACCATTCTTTCCACAAGATGGATTATTCACTTGCAGGATTTTAAAAAGTATACAACCTTCTCCCTCACACCCGTGTACTCTTTTTCCTCTCTAGTTCGTTGATCAAACTAGTTATGCACTCAAATCTTCATAACCCTTTTTCACACAACTTTTCTTCAAGGATTCCCTAGTTCTTAAGAGCTCTTTGATATCACAAATGCAAGGTAAAAATAATGTACCCTAACCTTCTACTTATAGCTTTTAATTTTTCTGCTATAAGTGTCATGCCACCTACCAACGTACCCTTACAATAAAGGTAGATTTTTCTTCTATGGCTAACTTTCAATGCTTTTACCCCTACACCTAATCCAACGTGAAAAATTCTACAACCTTCTGGTGTGCAAAACCCATTACTAATCAAGATCCTTTCACACATGCTTTCAAAGACACGAAGTCACTTTTTCTACCCTTACCATGATTTTTGACATCGCCTAGCCCATCTTGTTCCCGTGCTTCACCCTTGTACATGGTTTTTCTTAATCCTTCCCGACACCAAACTCCTCATGTTCACCTTTTCCATGCGTGCTATTCTAACTACACACTTTTGATCCATAAACCTGTGCCATTGAAACACAACTACCACTACTAGCTTCCCCAAAGATTGTTGTCACATCACTCCACCCCACAAAAATAGATGTGCAAATCCTCTGCGTATAGAATTTTTTTTGAAATTGTAATTGCTACCGCGCACAATGTGCACACAACAACAAAAAGAAAGGGAACGAGAAACAAGAAAGTGAAACATAAAGAAAGGAATTGCATTAAGGGAAGTCCTAGGCTATTTGGAAATAATACCTTATTTACAAACACAAGGAAGACTTATTTATAGTAGGACTTCACCTACTCCCATTGAAATGGCCTACAGTAACCATGTTCCATCTAACACTTGTAATTGGAAAATGTTTGAATAAGGTATATATGATACAATTTATGGTCCCATCTAATGGACTTTGAATTTCCTAGGATGGCACAAAAAATTGGAATCTTATAATAGAACCATCTACCCATCCTCAAATGTTTTGTTCTTTATGTGTCTATCATGACATGCCTTTTGCCTATATTTTTTTGTTTTCTAACTCTAGCGAGTAATAACCCGCCTCTCATCTAACTTCATAAACTTATCAATCTTCTCCTCAAATGTTTGTTCATCAACTAATCCTCCTGCACATGTTATACATAGTGATAGTAACATGAATTCAATACGTAACACCATTTCCATGCCAAACACCAATTGAAACGGTGTTACCTTGTTCAATATTTTATAAGTAGTCTGGTATGACCATAACACAACAAAAACTTGATCATCCCAATCTCTTCTTCCTACATCAAAAATTTTGGTCAGCATCTGACTCAATATCTTGTTAAAGTCATCAGCTCAGTTCTATTAACTTTTTGGTGATAGGGGCTAGTCTTGTGGTAGGCTACCATGAATTATTCCAACAAGATTCTAACTATCTCATTCAAGAAATGAGTACCCCTATCACTTTTTAAACTCAACAGACATGCATATATGTTGATTATATTTTCCCATAAGAACCTAGTTGTTGTTGTCATTGTGAAATCCTTTGTAGGTGTCACTTCTACCCACCTCATAAGATAATTTGTGCATGTAATGATATAGTGTGAACCAGTCCTTCATAGGGTAGGTGAAATCGGTCCTACAAAATCAACCGCCCACTTCTTAAATGGTTATGTGGTAGTTATCGATCCGAAGGGCATCTCATCTATTCTTCCCGGTTTTCCAAGGTGTTAGCAATGCTCACAAGCCTTGCAAAACTCAATACAATCCTTATAAACTATTTCCCACCAAAAACTTCCTAGAAGGATCTTATGCTTGGTTGCATTCCCTACATAGTGTCCTCTTGCAATCCCACCGTGTGCTTCCTCCATGATTGCAATGCATTCATACTCTAAAAAACACTTAGACAAAACCTCATCACAGCCTCGCTTGTATATGTCTCTCACTAATTAACATGTAGGGCGTGGTACATATGGCTAACTACTTCCTTTCCAAAATATTCAATCTTTCTTATGCCACACCCATTTTGAAAAAGATAGAAATATCTTCCAAGTTAGAGGACACATGCCATAATCTAAATTTTTTTACATTTGGAATTATATCCAAAATACTCTATGTGTCTTCCCTAAGTCAATCCTTGATAAATTATCAAGTCCCAAATTACTCTTTCCTTGCTTCACAACAACCGTAAACTTGAATTCTTAAAATAACAAGACCCACCAAAGCATATGTGCCCTTGTAAAATGATCTTTTTACTAGGTTCTTTAATTCCATGTGGTCCATGTAGAATATAAAGGGTGTTTCTAGTAGATACTACCTAAATTTTTTCGGTCGTAGATCATGGAAAATGCTTCACACTCAATAGTAGTATAGTTCTGCTTTGCTCGTGTCAACTTCCTACCAGTAAAACATAAGGGGTGGTCAAAAATTCCTTCCCTAAGTTGTGCTAATATTTCCCCAATTATCATCCCCAAAGCATCAACATGTACATGGAATGGCTTATCCCAAGAAGGAAAGTCTAATGTGGGCACGCTTATAAGCTTATTCTTTAATGTGTCAAACGTCATTTAGTGTGCCTCTCCCCGATGAAATGCACTTGTTTGTTTCATTAACTCTTCCAATGGCATGACAATCTTGGCATACCCCTTGATAAATTTCCGGTAATACCCCGTATGCCCAAGGAATGTACCATGCGCGTGCACAAGCTTGTAAGGTGGAGTATAACTTATGCACCCATAAATAAGGTGTCAAGGATTTTGCACCTTCCATTTAGGCCTTCTCACATGCTTGGACGTGAAACGAGGTGGGTTCCTTCCCATGATAATCTTATATGATAGTAGGTGCATTACTATGGGAAAACCTAAGAGAGAACGTGACTCTCACTTCACGACACCGTAGAAGGCTAACGTGATGGGTTTCTCACTAATGTGTTGTGGTCCCGAGAAAGGTATAGTTGAGAATCCTTATCCTTTTGATCTCACTTCTCCACTGGGTCTCCATTTCTCATAGGAAAACATCAGGGTTGGCTCCTCTAGAATAACTTGGTAAATTCTTTCCTCCTAGGTGCTTGACTAAGCATGCCTTTTCTACTCTCATCACAGAGCCCCTTAACTACCTTCCGACCAAATCATATGTCCCGTGCACCCAATTTCCACAAGTCACGCTAGTTGTATCACTTATAGATTGAGATTTTTCCCACTAAATGATGCCCTCCTTTTTGGTTTCATAACTTCAGGATCCCGGATAGTGCGTACCTAAATTATGTCTAGGTCTTCTTTTCCTAAAGGCTCAATATAGGGTGTTGACTTCCCATATGTCAAAGGAATGATAAATCATTACTCCTTATTCTCAAAATTTATATACCCCTTATTAAAATGCAATTCACTATTGCTATTATAGCACCAATGACACCCAAGTAATGTTGGAAAGTTTTCTTCTTGAGCAAGTGCTAAGACTTTTAAGTCTTCAGTGAATTTCTCCCCTTGGATAGTGATAGAAACATAATTTAAAACACCAATAGGAATTACCTTTGTCCTATTGGACATATACAACACATTTGAAGATGGCTATAATGGGGTCCTTCCCATTTTATTCTAGGCATCCAAGGTGAGAACATTGACTTTTGTATCCATATCAATCAAAATGTTTCTTAGGATCCATCCATCAACAATCGCATTAAAGGTAATCTCCTTATCATAGTCGAGGCCGTGGGGAGGAAGATTAGCATATAAAAACTACCTCTTGTGCTCTACTCTAGCACTTGGTATCTTATTCCTCAACCATTCTCCTAAAAGAGGAATGTTATTATCTTGGCACAACATATTACATACCTCCTTGACATCATCTATATCTAATCAAGGACCTCATCATTTTTCTTCTACTCCAACATCCTGGATTACTCCTTCGTACATTGAATTTCCCTTGAAGACTTGTGATTACGTCCATGGTCTCTTTATAGACTTACTTATAATGGGTAGGATCTAAATAATTCCCATACACCACCTCTTCTCTTGTAATCAATGGTCTCTTCTTTTCTTTCTCCATGGGCGCACAACCTCACTCGAGTTGTCACAAGTACATGTTCGAATTCTAACTCATGTGCTACCCTTGGCATCCACTACGATTCTTCTTTATTGATGCTTACCATAATGATGCCTTTGTCTTTTCGATGTTCTTGGCTCATATGTTCAAATAGCTCTAGGAACTCCTCATAGTTGTGCTTCTTTCCACACCAAGAGCACTATAGTAGGCCAAGAAATTCATGTTTATAGTGCTTTGTAGACCCATAATTGTAACAAGTTCCACATGGGAACTCACTTCTTCTACCTCCATGGTTTCTAAGACCTCTGAATCCTCCACAAAATCATCTTCCATTAGATCCTCAATCCGCGTTCCCTTAATAGTGATGACTATCATCCTTGGAATTGTTTTCAATGTTGATCTGGTGCACACCAATATCAATAGCATCATGTATCTGTTCAATTAATCTATAATCCTTGGTGTCATGAGTAGTAGAGGTGAAAATATTGCAATATAAAGATACATTCTTATATATCATGCACTACAAAGAGTGCAGACACCTATTTACATCATGATCTCCATGGAAAATATCACATTTTACTACCATGGTGCATACCAATCTCCGAGGACAACTGTCCTTCATGTGCCCCTCTACCTCACAATTCGTGCACCATAGGCCACTATGAGTGTCATGGGCCAAGTTCTTAGATAGATTCTTAGCCATTTTTCCATTACAAAGAATCGAGCTTCAAGAAAAGGAATGACATCGGTATCTATGCTTCATATGGAATCGGTGCGCAGGGAAGCCTCCAAGGGCTCATGTGGGTATGTGAAAGTCATATGTGAAAGCGCTCTCGTGAAAGGTGTTATTAATCCTCCAAAAAACCATTGAGCTTGTTGATAAGGATGAATATCATAAGACAATTTTGGTAAGAGAGTTTAAAAATGTGCATCATACTCCCACACACTCTCTACCATACCTTGTTGAATTTCCTTCAACGCGCTAATTCTCTTCTATTCAAACTCAGGAATATGGAATTCAGCTAAGAAGGCATTACGTATTGTGGTGTAATCTACCATTGTCTGATGGGGGTCATATTTTTGGTACCAACTATGCATGTGTCCTTACAACGTTGTTCTGAAACTAACTTTCTTTCCATTTCGGGGTAGTGATCCCTTTGCATGTCGTAGTTGCTCACATTTGTGTACATGCTCAGCAGCATCCTCAACACCTTTATAATCTGGTAGATGTAAATACATATCAAAAATACTTGCTTGAGGTGTTTGAGGCCCTTGTTTGTGATGAGACCATAAATTGGCCATAAATTACCATTATTTTGTCCTTCCAAGTCACCTTTGAAAGTGGATTTAAATGTAATCTTAGAACTTATAGTTTTCTTAAGATATAATATAAGATATATATCTTGTTCATTCTTTAGAATTATTTTTATCTATTTTTTTGACTAATTCTGTTGATTATTTAGGAAAGATGCAAAGTCTTGTGTATGCAGGCCATAAAGGAAAGATAATGCTAGTTCTGGGAAAAGTGGAATTGATAATAAATTATATATCTAAAATCAAATATGATTTCATATCTAGATTCCTCTTGGAAAATTATGCAAGTTCAAAAAAATAATCATCTCAATCCAAGATCGTGTGCAAAAGTTATATCTATTTTTAGTTAGCTCTGGAACAATTGGAGTTAGCTCCGAACTTGCAGATTTAGTTCTAGAACTTGTAGATTTAGTTCCGAACTTGTAGTTTTAGTTTCAGAACTTGTAGATTTAGTTCTGGAACAATTGGAATTAGCTCCTAAAAATGGGAGTCAGGCTTGAGAACTTGTAGTTTTAGTTCGGAACTTACAAATTTAGTTCTAGAACTTGCAGTTTTAGTTTCAAACCTGCATAAAATGAGGAATTGTGAATAATCAAAGAATCCAATGGGAAATCTAAGATTTTTTTCATAGCAACGTGTTTAAAAAAAAATTCATTTATATTTTCTACATCTTTTATCAATAAGGATAAATCTAATTTTTAGCGAGCTACAATCCAAGGAAAAGTTATCAAATGAGCACTAAAAGTTCTACATTCAAAACAAAAATTCAAATGGAAAATATAAGAGAGGTTTTTGTTCATAGAAATATATTTTAAAAAAACCTTATTCATATTTACTACAGGTTTTACCGATAAAAATAATCTAACTTTTAGTGAGTCATGCAGATCAAGGAAAAGTGTATCGAAGAGTACAAAAAAATCCAAAGCCAAAAACAAAAATTCAAATGGAAAATATGAGAGAGGTTTTTTTCATAGCAATGTGTTTAATAAAATTCCCATTCATATTTGCTACAAGTTTTACCAATAAAATCGAATATAACTTTTAGTGAGTTGTAGTCTAAGGAAAAAGTGTATCGACGAGCACCAAAGTTCCACAAACCAAAAACAAAAACATTAAATGGAAAATTCAGGAGGTATTTGGTCAAAGTAATATTTTGAGGAAAAACCTATTTCTAATAAATTAGGAGAATAAAATCAATGTGATTCTTGTTACAAAAATCAAGGAGAAGATTTGGGAGTAAATCTTCCTAAAATAAGCGAGATAAGAAAAATAATATATCTCTCTCCATATTTTGTGGAGATGGAGATAATTATTTTTATGATTGGAATAAAGATAATATCATAATGTATTTCAAAAATAAGGATTTGGTTGTGTGCATGAATTATAAATGCAACCTCCCACACTCTTATATATAATTTTCACTACCGAGAATAATATATCTGTCTTTCCTCATTAATCTTATGAGAGAAATTGTTATGTAGGTTTTGAATTAAGTTTGAAAGTATAAATTTTCTTTAAAGGAATAGGTTGGCCACACATTCCAAGGAAGAAGGATTGATGTTTTATGTTCTTTTATTTCAATGTTTTATGTTCAGTTCTTTATTATGTAGTTTTCCTTTTGTTGTAAATTTCTGATTTCATGTTATGTGATCTTTCTTTCCATACAATTTTTGTTGTGAACCTGTAGGTGTCTGATTTATCTTTCGTTTATTTTAATTTAGAAATTTCATTTATGCAAGTGTGTTTCCTTCATGCAAAATTTATTTCTACAAGCGTGCCTTTACATTTCTGCATGTGTGATTTATTTTATGTAACTTTGGATTATGTTTAATGGAGCTATTTTCCAAAGATATTTTTTCTCTTAATGCATACAGCATCAGACACCATCCCTATATTGGAATTATTAATGGAGATGATTGACGACCCTCATAATTTTGGCACCATTTCTAGGGACACGGTGTTATTAAGAGATTCATAGTTTTCTAAGAGAATATTCTAGTGACAGTACAATACCTCTTGGAAAATTTTGTGACAGGAAGTATTTAGAGGTAGTTATTTAAAATTTTATTTTCTACAAATAGATTAATATTTATTTCATACAATATAGATTAATATTTTATTTCTACAATTGGGAATTCTTGATTGTAAGTATTTACTCCCCCCACAAACTAACTCTGTGTATAATAAAAATGACGATGATGTTTTATCAAGAAGGTATAATGGCAGGGACAAAGAATTCAGATTTGGATTCTATTTATGAAGGAATGGTAGAAATATGATATTGAATCTAAAAGTAGATCTATTTGATAAAATATCAAATTCCATTCTTGACAGCCACCACCATTCCCCTTATATCAACTAACAACTCAGTGATCTTATTGCGCATAACCTTAGTAAAAATCATCGTATCCAGCTTTTAATTATGAAGTGATAGCATTTCTAATTAACTTCATCCATATTTAGTGACTTCATTAGAGTCAAAATAAAAACCCACTCATAATAAATCCACCCATCTAAATTATTTTTCATCCCATGATAAAATTCAATCCTTGAACCATATTCATTAGAAAACATTATTTTCATGTCTTTCAATTTCTTCATTTTTGTATATGCTTGTATAACATTAAGAAGAAATTATTGTGAATATCAAGGAAAACACTTTTTCATGCTAACATCCATAGGAATTTCCAAATTTGTTCTTGGTACCAACATGTAGATTTTTGAGCACCAACAAGTATCAACCAAGGAGCAGTTTGGAGGGACCCACATATACATAACACAATCCATCTCCTGAGATCACTAGTTTGGGATTTGAAGATTACTATGGTGATTCTGATAATGCACAATTCAAGTTGGGATTTGAAGACCTATAAATTTTCTACACAATTTTTAGAAATCTTCTTGGAGTTACCAAGTATGCAAAGAGGTTTTTATCGATCTCGAGACATTTCTTCCTATTTTACACAATGCTGCTCTTTGATGAATATAATATGATAATTGATCAAAATTTTCTCTAATCTTTCTCATGCTATCATTTCAAAAAAAAATTTAAAAACCTTGATTGGAAAACCAGTTTGTTGGCCAATCAAAGGCAAAAAAACTTTGATTGGAAAACCAACTTACTAGCCAATCAAAGGCCAAAAAAAAAATTTGATTGGAAAACCATCTTGTTGTCCAATCAAAGTAAAAAGGGGGGTGGATCTTCTTCAAAGGTAATCAATCATGTTACACTGTGGCTTCCTTCTTGACACTATTTGACTATGTTCGCAATAGGACTACAAGGACAACAAGAGGCATGATAAAGTTATTTTTTTCTACTATTTTATTTTTAAGTTTTCTTGTAAGTTTTTTATTATAGCTAGATCCACTTTTAAGATCTCCAAGGAAGGAAAGATAAAATTCATATCTCCCCTACTTACAAATATGAAAATATATGCACCTCTTTGCAATCAAACTTTTAGAGTCTAATTTATGGGCAACCATGAATAAACAACATGCATGATCTTAGATGTGTGAGAGAATGAGAATAAAAAGGTATGTATTTTGATTTTAAATATGAGGCACAAAAGAAGGAGATCCACATAAGAACCTGTTGTAAAAGAAAAGAAATAAAAAACAACAAAAAGAGATCCACACAAGAACCTGTTATAAAAGAAAAGAAATAAAAACAACAAAAAGAGATCCACACAAGAACCTATTATAAAATAAATGAAATAAAAAATAGTAGAAGAAGATTCACACAAGAACCTACTGTAAAATAAATAAAATAAAAAAAACGAAGGAGATCCACACAAGAACCTCGCCATAAAAAGAAAAGAAATAAAAAACAACAGAAGGAGATCCACACAAGAACTTGTTGTAAAAGAAAATAAATAAAAAACAATAGAAAGAGATCCACACAAGAACTTATTGTAAAAGAAATAAAATAAAAAACAATAGAAGGAGATCCACACAAGAACCTACTGTAAAAGAAAATAAATCAAAAACATCGAAGGAGATCCACATAAGAACCTGTTGTAAAAGAAAGGAAATTAAAAACAACAGAAGGAGATCCACAAGAACCTGTCCTTGAACTATATATGGAATGCATACATGCATAAGCTCAATGTGGAGAAGACTCTAAGAAGAGGAGATAATAATATAATGCATGAGGACATGCATAAGATTAGGTGTGGGGCAATGATGAGGCCATAAATTACCATTATTTTGTCCTTCCAAGTTACCTTTGAAAGTGGATTTAAATGTAATCTTGGAACTTATAATTTACTTAATATAGAATATAAGATATATATCTTTTTCATTATTTATGAGTCTTTTTATCTATCTATTTTTTTACTAATATTAATGATTATTTAGGAAAGATGTAAAGTCTTGTGTATGCAAGTCATAAAGGAAAGATAGTGCTAGTTATGGAAAAAGTAGAATTGATAATGACTTGTATATCTAAATTTAAATATGATTTCATATATAGATTCCTCTTGGAAAATTATGTAAGTTCAAAAAAATAATCATCTCAATCCAACATCGTGTGCAAAAGTTATATCTGTTTTTAGTTAGCTTCGGAACGATTGGAGTTAACTCCGGAACTTACAGTTTTAGTTCCGAAACTTACAGATTTAGTTCTAGAACTTATAGATTTAGTTCTAGAATAATTAAAGTTAGCTCCAGAACAATGGGAATAAGCTTCAAAACAAGTGGAGTTAGCTCCAGAACTTGCAGTTTTAGTTCTAGAACTTGTAGATTTAGTTCCAGAAATTGTAGTTTTAGTTTCAGAACTTGCATAAAATGAGTAATTATGAATAATTAGATAATCTAATGTTAAATATGAGAGATATTTTTTCATAGCAATGTGTTTAACAAAAACCTCATTCATATTTTCTACATGTTTTACCAATAAGGAGATATCTAACTTTTAGCAAGTTGCATCTAAGGAAAAGTGTATCAGACGAGCACTAAAAGTTACATAAAAGTCAAATGGAAAATATGAGATATTTTTTTGTTCATATAAATTTTTTAACAAAAACTTCATTCATATTTTTTTACAGGTTTTACCAATAAAAATGAATCTAACTTTTAGTGAGTTGTAGTCCAAGGAAAAGTGTATCAGATGAGCACTAAAAGTTCCACAGCTAGAAAAAAAAATTCAAATGGAAAATATGAGAGATTTTTTTGTTCATAGAAATATGTTTAACAAAAACCTCATTCATATTTTCTACAAGTTTTACCAATAAAAAGGAATCTAACTTTTAGTGAGTTGTAGTCCAAGGAAAAGTGTATCAGACGAGCACCAAAAGTTCCACATACAGAAACAGAAAAGTCAAATGAAAAATATGAGAGAGGTTTTTGTTCATAGAAATGTGTTTAACAAAAACCTCATTCATATTTTCTACAAGTTTTACCAATAAAAATTAATCTAACTTTTAGTGAGCTGCAGTCCAAGGAAAAAGTGTATCAGACGAGCACCAAAAGTTCCACAGCCAGAAACAGAAAAGTCAAATGGAAAATCTGGAAAGGTATTTGGTCAAAGTAATGTTTTGAGGAAAAACCTCCTTCCAATAAATTAGGAGAATAAAATCAATGTGATTATTGTTACCAAAAAGTAAGGAGAAGATTTGGGAGAAAATCTTCCTAAAATAAGCGAGATAAGACTTCGACTCCAATAATATATATCTCTCCATATTTTGTGGAGATGGAGATATTAGTTGTTAGGGTTGGAATAAATATAAGATAATACTTTGTATTTCACAAAATAAGGTTTTTTTGGGTGCATGAATTATAAATTAAACCTCCTAGACTCTTATATGTAATTTTCACTACCACCGATAATATATTTGTTCTTCCTCATTAATCTTCTGAGAGAAATTGTTTTGCAGGTTTTGAATTAAGTTTGAAAGTATGAATTAAGTCCTCTTCCAAGGAATGATTTGGCCACTCATTCCAAGGAAGAAGGATCAATTTTTATGTTCTTTTCTTTCAATGTTTTATGTTCAGTTCTTTATTCTATAGTTTCCTTTTGTTATAAATTTCTAATTTCATGTTATGTGATCTTTCTTTCCATACAATTTCTATTGTGAACCTACAGGTGTCTGATTTATCTTTCGTTCATTTTAATTTAGAAATTTCATTTATGCAAGTGTGTTTCCTTCATGCAAAATTTATTTCTGCAAGTGTGCCTTTACATTTCTGCATGTGTGATTTATTTTAAGTTTGGATTGTGTTTAACGAAGTTGTTTTCTAGAGATATTTTTTCTCTTAATGCATATATCCTTCGATACCGAGACTTGGATTGACATTATTAATGGAGAGGATTGACAACCCTCATCAGTATACATGATCTAGAACCTTGATTCCCTTCGGTGTTTCCTTCACCACCCGATCCAATAGATTCACCATCACCTATCCATCCCGATCCACTAATTCTTCCATATTTGTCGTGTCCAATAGGTCTGCTACTTCCTATTCCACCTGATCCTCCTCCCATATCTAGTAAAGGCCCTGAAGTGGTCATGCCTAGTGCCCCCACTGTAGCAATAAACTACATGCCAATAGTATGTGATATTGCACCGCTACTAGAGATGTGTCTCGCATCGCTTCTAGTCATGATACCCAAGCTTTGTGTACCCAAAATTTTCCTAAATGTCATTCTATACCATATACCTCCAAACACAAGAAATGACTACACAACCATAGATGTGCCAAATGAAAAAGTTATACCTCCTAGGTGCTAATCGGTCACTTCCACCAATACCAATCCGGGTTATTAATACTTTTATCTAGATTTGGAAAAATAAACGTCGGGGTTGGTCACTAGGAAGATTCGATGCATTCCGATGGATATCCTTTCTCCAAATGACAAGTCTCATCGTGGTGAAGGGGTATCTCTCTCGTGCTTGCCAAGATTAGGTAGCACAAAATGTTCAAGCTCCATATCCTCCACGTGAACCTCAATTCCTTCCCTCAACGTCAACCTCCATAAATCCATTTCTCATGTAACTTCACATTGTCTATCTAACTCACTCTCACGAGCTTCATTATACTTGAGTCATCTCTCTTCCCTCTCTTTTTTAGCCACAAGGTCTACCATCTTCCTCCACCCTAGCTTCCTTTCCCAACACTCAGAAGAAGCTTAGCCAACCATAGGAAATGCTTCCAAACTTAGTGTAATGATCATGATATTTATAGATAAAGGGATAATATGTAAGAATGATCCTCTTGGTTCCCTCAAAACTCAAACTCAGCAATCTATGGACAAGAATACATATAAATCACATACTCCAAGGTGTAACTCGTCAACACTCTACTCCAAAAATGATCAACAACATGTGTCCAAGTCAAATCAGCATCATACAACCTCTAATACTCCTCTTGGGTCCATACGTGAGGTCTATAGTACCAACTTTATCTAGATGCATACGTCAAAATCCATTCATATAACTCCACTAGAAAACAAAAAAAAAAGGTATCATACAACTCATGATACAAATGTTCTTCTACCCATTTACGTGCATCAAAATCAGGTCCATTACTAAATATCTAAGAAAACTCATCCTCCGTGATTTTAATCAAAACTTTTACACTGTCCAAGGTCAAGCACTTTGTCATCATGTGTCATTCTCATAATAGCTTCAAAAAAAATGTCTCGGCAACGAAACTAAGATGTACTCATTTATTTACCCTTAATACCTTTCCTAACCCCAAGCACGCTGCCCTATGACCTAGTGGGAATTGGGAACTCACCCAAGGCACGCACATGCACCGAGCACCTATTTTATGTGAGGTTTGTGAGATAGTTCCACCATTAATGGAGGGTTATTTGTAGAATTAGAAGTGCATTCACTTATTTAAAGAGGTAGAAGATGCAACTAATATATCTAACATTAATGCATCATAAAAGCTAAATAACATTGTAAGAGGCGCAATAAACTGGATCTAAGCCATGATAAGTCATATAAAATGAAGGTTTACACCCATAAACAAGAGATACTTATCAAGCCCATATATATATCTTGATTTAACATAGTTCGATAGCCATATTATAGTCAAAAGGGTCATCTCAGACTATACATATTAAATGACAGAATTCAAATCCTATCATCTTCTTTGATATGAGACAATAGCTATAATTTTCCCATTTTATTCCTTGTTATAGATCCCATTATCCATACATATAATTATGGCATCCTTTATTACCATCTATAACTAAGTTCTCTAAACCCTAGCATTACTGCAGCACTTCATACTCTCCTTCTCTTTCTCTGCATTCTCTTTGTCTCCCATCATCTCTTCTATATCTCTGTCTCTTTGCACGAGCATCTCTTTTTATAGGATCAATACCCACCATCATGCCTTCTCTCTTGAACAGATCATGTGCCAAGTGTCAATGTGGTCCTCCATTGGTGAATGTTTATCCCTTTGCAAACCCTCCACTCTCTGTAATGATGTCTTCTAGGAATATTCCCTACATGGAATATCCTTTTCTTAACCTCCAAGGTTCCAAGATGGCACCTTATCCACTCATCATGCCTAGTTGGGTCCTCACACTTTTCCTCAAGTGCCCCTAGAATGCTAAATATATCTAATACCTTTGAACCCATGTTCTGTCTTCCACGTGTGCCCTGGTTTTAATTAAACCCTTATTAAACCCCTTTTTCATGCATGCTTTCCCCTGACCACTCTTCTTCTCTCTGGTCCTATGTGTGTGCGTCCTTTGGTACTTAGCTGATATTTCAGGGGCCAACATTAGTAGGGAATTACAACCTCATATAGGAAGGCAAGTCAATTTTATACTACTATTAAAGGGCATGATTATAACTGGTATATGAAGTATGACCCACATTAGATTGTGGTATATTATGATGCTTTGCGCTTTGTGTTTATAGCTAAGTTGTATATTCTAGAGTTTGAGAAATAGAGTATCAATGCACTCAAGGATATTAAGAAAGGCTTATCTAAAAGCATGAGGGAGTATGATGTGCATTTCAAGACTCTATTTTCCAAATTATCTTATGACATTAATCAAAGCTAGCATACATAGTGGTTTATTGGAGGATTTTTGACTCTGCTCCATAGAGATCTATCGCATAAGAAATATATTGATCTGTGTGAGGCACTAAAATAATATATACATGCCGAACTAGTTGGGAGTTTTGATACTGGGAGTAATCCCATTCTTATAGGCACATATAGCAGCTATGGAAAATCATCTGGAGAAGCTTTACGCTAATTCGGATCATGAGACATGTAGTGGTATATGGTGCATATATTTTGAAGTTGAAGGACATATTAAAGATAATTTCCCATGCGAGTTAGTGCACATGTTGTTATTGGATTGTAAGGTTTTTCATCCACGAAGCATGATGTTCAGGGACTATCCTCTTATGTAGTGCACTATTTAGAAGAAGGTTTCTATGTATTGTAAGATTTACAAGTCCCATACTCACGACACCGTTGACTGTAGACTGATTGATCATATCTATGAAGCCATTGAGACAGGGGTGCACTTTGAAATAGTGTGACAAGTGGATCAAAGGAACATGAAGGATAGAATAATGAAGGGTGCAACAATGGGGATAATAGGAATGGAGGATTCTAAGGAGGATATCAAGGTCGAGGTTGTGGTGGTGGTAGAGGCATATTAGTGCATGGAAATTTTTATACTTGTGGATCTCATGATCATTATCATTGTGATTGCCCTCATAATACAAATATATCATAGTGTGGGAAGTAACATAAGTTAGAGGAATGCCCAAATTTATATGAACGCATGAGTAAAAAATGAAGAAGGACATGGGAAAAACAATGATCAAAGTACAACATGTTGTTTATCAGTGGATGCCTAAGAATACACTTGATCCTTAGTTACATACAGTGATGGTTACTACATGCACTGAGGATGTGTACACACATGATCCTCTAAAGGATAAACCACTCATTACAAGGGAAGAGATGATACATGCTAAGTATACAGATGCTACGCATAAGAAGGAAGTATACCAAGAAACAATGGGGGTCAGTAAGGAGCTTTAACGAGAAATATAATGCTTGAAAGAATAGGTGCAATAGAGATAACATGGAAATAATGTTGATCTCCTATAGAAGGATGTGGATGAAATGAAGGAGGTTTGTAGGATGTTGTGTTAGGAGAACATCATTACTTTACTAGGGGAATGGCTAAGAGAAAAGGTACTACGTCATCAGAGCGAGCACAAGAGGTAGATACTTCAAACAAATCTACCACCTCATAACCATTAATGTGACAAGAAAGTTACACTAGATGTAGTAATTAATGGGTGGTTATTACACAACATACTAATTGACACAGGCATAGAAGTGAATGTGTTGACTCTGGATGCATGGAATCAGATGGGTAGACCAACATTACAACCATCTTCAAATGTGTTGTATATGGAAAAAAACTAGGGATATGCCTATTACGTATTTAAGGATGAATCTATTACCATTCAGGGAGCCAATTTTACTAGATACATTGAGGTATTAGAGCTTGTAGAAGTAGACAACTTCCAAGCATTACTTAGATGACCTTGGTGTTATGCAAAAATATTGATCTACGCTTTAAAAAAAGGTACATCAATTTTGATAATGATGAAGAGAACATGATCATACCCCTATAGGATAAGAATGAAGAGCCTTATGTTGATCCTTTGAGTGAAGAATAAATTGATAGAATCTATTCTCATCTAGTGCATGATCTAGAGAACATAGATCCATAAAAGGAAGGTGTCTTTCATTGGGAAGACATGTAGTCTATAAGTGAAACCACTAGTATTGTTTTTGATAATCGGGCTCATGAAATGTATGATATGGTAGAGCATGAATTCAAAGGAAGACTCACTAGAATGATTAGGTCACACATGGTGAGGCATTTTGGATCAACTCAAGTACCAAGGTATATTGGTGAAGGGAACCCCGATACATTCTTGCACACCATGGAGACTCAATGGAAGAATGAAGGGGATAAAAGAAACATGTTGGTCTATACTTTACATGGGATAATAGCGCGTTGGTGGGAAACACATAGAGATAGTTTTATCACTAAATTACAGCCCCTTCGATTTTTCATGTGTGTTTCTATGAGCTACATCGGGTGTAACTAGGTAACATTGGACAATTTCTCAAGCTATGGGACTCACTCACTTGATATGGCCCTCTAGAGAAGGTTGGTTCCACTTCCTAATCTAATGCAATGAATACTCCTAGTGAAGGAAATTTCACTAACTACTCCTAATATATGATTTCCAAGGGACCAAGGAGAGGGAGAGCGCATGAAAATAAAGAAATCCTATACTAACCATGGCGATAAAGCACAAAGAGAAGGGTGTGAAATATCCTGTTAAGGGAGAAGGATGAAGGAAATGCAATTGAAAGAGGTCGAGAAAAGTCTTGATATAGTCACAAGATGTGCATTTACATCCAATTCTCCAAGAAACACAACAACAAGGACCTGCAAATTAAATCAAATATGCATAGAACAAAACAATAACAAAGGAGTGGCAAGAAAACAAAATAAAATTACAAAATGGTTGAGAGACCACCACAATTCACAATGTTATTGCCCTAGAAATTTGCACAGTCCATTACAATTGTAGAATAAAGGAACCATTACAATTATAGAGCTCATATGAAGGTTTGCAGCTCAATGGAAAAATGAGAAACAATTTTACAAGAGTTTCCCCTAGCTCCCGAATATCTCCCCTTTCTCAAATGAGAAGGATTACAATATATAGAGGAAGGTGAGAAAGAGAGAGAGATTCCCAAAATTCCCATTTCACCCACCAAAAAGTGCATTAATTAGATGTAAAACATGATGGAGAACCTACAAAACCCATGTCTTCATTATACTTGTGCTTAAGGAGAAGAAAATTCCAATACTTCATTAATTTTGGTTCTTCACTACACGGCTGTGTTTTTAAATGCTAAGAACTAGTCTAATTTTGTGAAAATGGGATCTCTGGGTCAAAATTTATGGTCGTTTGAAGTTCGGTAGCTTAGGATGGTCAACAAAGTTCCCTGCGTGACTCCGTAATATGCATTTAATTCAATTCTTTTTATATTACGGGTATTGTGGTTTTCGGGTATACAGGTACAAGGGTCACTTGGGTCTTATGGGCCCTCTTTCTCTGCACATCTACTTCCCCTTGTATTATGGTTTTATCAAATTTTTAGGGAACATGTGGCCCATGGGAACAAGTTCCCATGGGGTCCCTAGTACTGCATGCCCCACTTTGCCCACACTATATTGGAGCTTCCCAATGTTCCTTTTACTATGGAGATATCGAATTCACAAGGAACACTTGACCCGATAGAAATTGTTCCATCGGGGCCTCCAAACTTTGAGTTTTCCACACTAAACCATCTATGCCCAAATCCAATGCATTGTAAAAATTTTGGGCCTACAGAAACTTGCGTCCCTTACGGTACTTATACTTCATAGGTCCCAAACTTTCATTTTTCTATAATATAAGGGACCCAATTCAACTCCTTAACAACTTGGCCATTTCAGGTGTTCAAGAACTCAAGCCCGAAGTAACTTGTAGCACTTGGGCCTTCTAGACCCAGGGAAAATTTTAGTGGCAAATTTTCGTAAACTCATGAAAATCAAGGATCATGGAAATTTAAAATGGTGAATATTATGTTCTTCGAGTGACTTATTCACTGAAAAAATCAGCCAACATGTCCCTTATACTATTTGTTTTTCCTAGATTTTACACATATATAAAATCTTATGAATGTAATTTGCCACCATTTCAAATCATATCATGTGCATATTTTTTGAAGTAAACATAAGAAAATCCTCAGCCACCAACACTGAAGTCTAAAATCTGAGTCGTCCAACCATAAGGCGTCTAACTCTGAGCCACCTAGCCTTGACTTGACTAACTCTGCAATTTGAACCGGCCCAACTCTATTCTCGTCCAACCCGAGCCATCCAACCCTTAGACGTCTAACCCCAGCAATCCAACCCCTAGCCATCCAACCCCTAGCCATCCAAACCCTAGCCATCTAACCCTAAGCCATCCAACCCCTTGCCATCTAACCCTTGAACCGTCTGGCCTATATAGCCATCCAACCCTTAGCCGTCTAACCCTTGACCATCCATTCTCAGAGCCTTGGAACACAAGAGCCACCCCTAAGGGCCTAAGTAGTAAGCAGTCATGGATCCTAGAAATCAGGGCAAGAAGATTACAAATTCAACAAGTTCAAAAAAGGGTGCCAATACTTTGCTTGGCTATTTTGGAAAATCACAAAAGACGAAGTTGGTTTCTGCTTCAGCTAAAAATATTAGTATGTGGCAAGTGTTATTTACTAGTTATTTTATCTTACAAAATTTAATAATTTAACTATAAATAAAATTAATACTATATATAAGTAACAATTTTATAAAATTATTTACAAATGTTTCAAAAATTCCTTCACAGAATAATCAATTTATAGATATTGATGATCCATTATATGTTGAGGCAAACATTTTGTCCCTTGATGAAATAGAAGTACAAGAAAATTCATCGAACTCTTAGGATACACCAGCAAAGGAAGCTTCTACTCTAAGGTCTATTTCCAGAAAAAGGAGACATGAGATTCAAAATATTTTTGCTGAAAGCCCAGATGCAGAAGTTGAATCCCAAGGAAAAAAAGAAAATATGTTAGAAGAAAGATGGCAAACTAGACAATTGGAAGGAAATTCTAGTTCGAATGGGCTGCAAAATATCCTTTTATTGAACCATGTACACTAAAAATTATAATGATGTTCCAACACAATGTCGATGCAAAATATGTGGTTGGAAATAGGGGAAGGATCACACGATGCAGCTCAAACTAGACAGGTTGAAAAACATCAGGGATAATATACATTTCCCAAAAGCTTAAAAATGGAAACATAGTCGAACGCGTAAATGGAAAGATGCAAGAGATTTTTAACATGTCAAATATGCAGAAGAGTATGAAAAGGAACAAAAACATATCAAATATGTAAATGAAAAAGGTGGGACCATAGTAGCAAAATTGAGCAAAGTTATGGAGGTAGAAATGCAAACAAAGGTTATTCAATTTGCAATTGTATTTCATATAATGAAAAGGGGAAGACTGATGTCATATTTTGGAGAAATAAAATGTTGTATCAAGTTATTGGTTTAAAGAATGTTCCTCAATCTCATTGGTCAGATACCAATGGCTGGGAGATTGCAAAATGTCTATCTCTGGTAGAGAAGGAGGATCTAAAACTATGTGTTCAAAAGGCAAAGTATATTTCCCTTTCTTTAGATGAGGTTACTTTGTAGTCAATAATACTTCATGGATATGTATTCATGTTTACACATTTGCTAATGAAATAAGGACTCCACACCTCTTGGAAATTCATAAAATGATAGAGAATTGCAATTCTGAAAATATTTATAAATTGGTGGTGTCAAATATGAAGGATATCACCGGAATGGATGACTTTGCCATTGCAACAAAATTAGTTTGTGTCAGAACTGATGGTGCAGCTATAATGCAGGGAGCTAGAAATGGTCTGTGTGTTAGACTTTAGACAACTATTGCTCTGTATATGGTTGCTTATCCACTTTGCATGGCTCACAAAATGAATCTCACCTACAAAATTGTGAGCACATTTGAAAATGTAGCTAAAGTGGAGGAATTGATACGTGATCTCCATGCCTATTATTCTTGTAGTCCTAAGATATTTTTAGAATTTCAAAAATTTGCTATTGGACTGACAGAGGGAAAAAAACTTCTCAAATATGTAGATATCGAGATGGATATCTATGTACGAACCTACCTATAGAATATATGATGAATATCCTTCACTGACATGATTTATGTTTAAATACTGCAGGATGTAGATAAAGCTAAAGATCTATTGTGTCGTCTAACTGACATAGAAAATTTACTCACACTTTGTGGTATTTTTCCCATGTTGAGGGAGCTTAATATTTTAACGAAGCATGCTCAAGATTGGTCTTTCTACATTACAGACTTTATAAGACTCAGAAGACGTGTTTGCTGGAGTCTAGAAAGTTTATATATTTTTGATGGGAGTTTTCAGGGTGTTGCTTTTGAAAACTGGAATGCATTAATAGATTTGAAAAATTCTAGGTGCTTCTTAAAGTACAATATAAATGATCATCTGTGTATAACAACACATGGAAGAGAGATTCAACTTCATACATACCAAAAAAATTGATATGGCTAACTCAGAAATAGAAGAAGTAAAAGTGACACGAAATTTATATGATGTAATATTAATCAAAACTAGGAATAAGTTGAGAAATATCTATGAATCGTTAGCTAAAGATATCTGGGAAAGATTCAAAAATGATAAAATGCTTGAAGCAGTGGGAGTTGTAAATCTATAGTTATGGAATTTTTCTGGAAGAAAACCTTATACATCTATCAGTCCTTTATTTTTCAAAAACATGGGTGATCTAACTGATCATTTCTGTAAGACTGAAGAGATAAATGGAGTTTCTGTAGAAGAAATAATGGAAAGAAACTACTTAGTTCATATAGTAAATGTATTTTTCTAATACAATGATACGACAAGTTTAGATTCTACAAAACCCACAGGATTTCAGTGCCATGAAAAGGATTTGGAAGGATATCTATTCTAGTAGTATTCTAAGTGAAGATTTGAGAGAGTATATTAAGTTGTATGAGATCTATCAAATAATGATTAAGGTTCTATTGAAGATGAGAGGACTTTCGATGCACTATCCTTTTTAACTTCAAAATTTTGAAACAAATTAGAAAGGAATCTAGAAATATGTCTTAGATTGTATGTATCGAGTTACTCAGTTGAGTCTTTATCTTATGATAGAGCACTGGCATTGTGGAATTCACTAGTAGATAGAAGAGGAGTAAGTAATATTATTGAGAGCACTGGCATTCACTTCCACTTCGACTAGACTGTTACCAGGTCTTCTAGGAGACTGAACCTTGATACCCCTACTGTGGAGAAGGGTCCTCAAGAGCTTGAAATTTCCCACAACCTCTTGCATATCAGCAGTGCTAGTTCTCAGGATGCACAGATGGAGAACTCTACAAAAGGCTGGAAGCCTTAGAGGCTGACATGAAGCTGTTGAAGGAGGAGGTTAAAAACTTGGCAAAACAGAAAGGCAAGAGGAAGAAGGAGGAGGAGGGGGCTATGGATAATAGCCAGATGGAAGATATATACAAGAAACTGAACTCTTTAGACTCCCGTTTAGGGAAGGCCAAAACTCGCCATGACTATAGTATGGCCATTTTTAGTGCAATTACGAGTTCATTGAACAACATGTCCGCAGTGTTTCCAATCTCAGCGGGGTTCCGGCATCACTTTGGGGCACTGATAAGGAAAGCAAAAGGACCATTGAGCAGCTGGATATCACTGACTCTGCCCACATGATGACTTTGGGGATGTTCAAGTCTTGGCAGAATATCAAATCCAGCATTGACAAAGCTGCCAAGAAGTAATTGTGGGTGCTTCTGCTACTTTTCTTTGTAAATATTGCTATTTTTTTGTTGTCCTTTAGCTACTTTTCTGTTGTGTTTGTACTGGTTTTGTTTTGATGGGGTAGCTGCTCTCTGGCTAGCATTGGACTTCATTGTCATATTTGGATTTTGATCCTTTTTGTTCTGGTTCTCATTGCTATTCTGGCTTTTAGGCCCTCTTTTGTTCTCAAGGGTATAGTCCCTTTCAAAAAACTATTTGCCAATAATAAAAAAAAACTTTCAATAAATGTAATATTATATTTTTCATTATTTGATCCTTTGCCATTGGAACAATGTCATTATATGTTTCAATTATGCCATTTGTTTTTTTATGTTTGGTTTTCAAATTCAGACTGAAATAAGGACACATTCATCTTTTATATCTATTAATTTATTTATTTTACATCTACAACAATTCAGAAATGTAAAGAAACAAAATAGTGTAAATTTAAGCAACATTTACATAAACAATAGAAAAGAAATATAGTTTGTATTAACATATAGTAACATTGTACAATTCTAGCTTCCAAAGTTATTTTGAAATTGATCTCTCATGTGGCGATTACTTTATGAAAAAAATTACAAATTCATAAAGCATTGTCGGCCAATACAATTCAAAAAAGGGGTTGTAATAACATATCAAAGCTTCCAAACAAGTTATGTCATATAAGGACACATTACAAGGTCATCCTCTTTTCTGCATATGATTCAAAATCATAGTTTTCCTTACATTTTACACACAGAATAAAAACTAAAAAAGGCCTGGTCACTATCTTTTAATTCCTACGCCAGTGTTGGAATTGTGATAACACACCTGTCACATGGTGAACTTTACTAACTTATCAAATTTTATTATGTAGGTGAAGGTTTTTCTTTTTCCTGCGTAAGAGATGAAGGAATCTACTGCATTTTTACATAGCTAGCTGCTATAACTCCTGATGCCTGAAGATCTTCTGTTGTAGTGTTGATATTTTCTAGTATATTTAGCTCCTCCCTCACTACATCTCCTGCAGACAAAAGTGTTGCATCTACATCTGTCTTTTCCTTCAATAAGACTTATGGATCCATCTTATGCTCCTTTATTATCCTTCTCAATGTATTATTTTTTTATTAATAACAATGAGTTTTTCCTTCAACTGTATAAAATAATTTAGGATTTTGTGGGCATTCTTCAAATGTGCTTCAAAAACAACTGCTTCTTTCTTTAAATTTTCATTTTTTTCCTGCAAAATAGAAATATTAAATTTTTAGTCTATCAGATAATATGAAAAAATATATTATATTGGTTACAATATTAGATAATGTTTAGTTTTTCATGTAAAACATTAGTCTTGTCTTTAGACCATTTGTTATAGTAAGCATGTGCTTCAGCATTGAGATTCTCCAACCTATTTAGCATTATGTCTATAATTTCATCATTGTAATCATTACTATATGAAATTGTCCCTAATTGAGCTTTGTTTAGAAAAACATCCTGCCATGTTGGTTGGCTCTCTACGGCAGTGAACAATGAATGCCTTTGAGCATGATTATGGTATCTTGTATTTATTTCTTGTATCAATTTTTTTCTCCTCTCCCAAGACTACACCAAATCCACATCAGACATTACAACATCTTGAATTGTTTCCCCATACTATCTGATATCATATTTTCTAATATAAAATGTGTTTTTCATCATCTGTTTGTGGAGCAGCCCTTGGGGGAGGAGGAGAGTCACTACCATGTATTCCATGCACATTTTGTTGTTGAGGCGAGTAGATTGAATCATATCATGGGTGTCAAAATAGTTACCCTTATCTACATCACCACTATCGAAGCCTAGATACTCCTTATCAAGGGTGATGTTGTTGAAAAGTTGTGTGGTTGTTACACTTAAAACACCACCTAGTGACAATCTAGGAAATTTGGTTGTAGCAGGATGAACTGTTCCTGTTGACTCTACAGGAATCCTAATATTATTTCCTAAAGTCCTCCTTTGTGTTTGTACTTGACATGTTGGAGGAATTGGTGGCCTCCTTGCAAGTGGAACATGACCTGAAGCCATATTACCTGCATGAAGAAAACAACAAATTGTTAGAATATAACGGTTAGGCTTTGTAAATGATAAAATTTTGTAAGGAAACAAAACATGCAAATAAAAATAATGTATAATATACCTTGCATAGATGGAGACACAATCGTGACATTTTGATCTCCACACCTGGAATGAGTTTGATCTTCATCATCAAACTCAGTAGTTTCTGAATACAATACATGTAGAAAAGATCAATAGAAATATTAGAATACATAATCTATATTAATTGTTTGAATTTTTAATTTATATAAAAAGATAACTTCATTATTCATACCTGAAGTTAAATGTGATGGTAAACGTGTTGTGCATATTGACCCCTAGGTTTCTTTTGATGAGGTCTTACTAGTGTTGATTCTGCTGAATCCATGTTAGAATCAAAATACCTCTAGAGGGGCTTTACCTCTAGCAATTGCCTCCTTATGCGATGCTACAGCTATAATTTTTCTCTGCAAAATAAAATCATACAATTATTATTTTATTTAAAATATTGAAATTTAAATCGTTATAACAAGTAAACAGTAAAAGTAACTATTACTTGTTGTTCTTCGAGACTAAAACAAATCATCTTATCATTGATTGCAGTAGGAATCTTATGATGTGTCAATTTGTAGTATGCTTCATAGTAGAAAGAAATAATAAAATTACAACAAGAGAATATAGTCCTCGATTTATCAGTTTGATTGGCTTTGCGGGCATGGGAGATATCTGATTTTATTCTGTTGGACAAATAACTACACCAATTGAATTATTGACCTGCTAGTGTCCGTAATAAATACTGAACTACCTAATACGAGAATGTGCGAGATATACTCGTAATACAATCCTAGCCTAAAAAAGTGAAGCAACTGCAATAAATAATTTGTTTGTAATACCTTGTAGAAGAAGGCCTCTTGATGAACGATTAAGAGGAGCTACAATTACAGAAAAGAAATGTTAGATCCTTTGTGTGGTCGAGTAATGTTAAGAAAAAATCATTTGAAAATAATAAACTTACCATCAACCTATACATTGTAATGAGACTCCAAAAACTTTTTGTCTTCGTCTGTAAGGACAGCCTTTGTAGTAACATGTGGCTTATTTTCGAAAGGTAAACCTATTAACCGATGCATGTCCTCGGGTTCAATAGAAAAAGAAATTTGATGATGTTTCGGATGCATGAGAAGAATGGAAAATTTTCCATCATTGTCATTGTAAGAGGCGAGTAGGTAATCAAGGACTGATGTATCAGTGTCGAATTGGGGCATGTTCACAAGCCCGAAAATTCTGATTTTTCGAGCCAATCCTTTAGAGCGTCTTTTACTTTTAGTAGAGATAAAATTTGTGGGCACATGAGGTTTTTGTATTGAAATTTGGTGTAGGAATAGATGTGGTACTGACCATTGCTGAAATTTGGGAGAAGTGAAATTTGGGTGTAAAATTAGAGAGCTCATAGCACTAGAAATTTACGTATAAAAGTGAAAAAATGAACCTTGAAAGGGTATTTATAGGGCCTAAGGGTATCATTAATGAACATTAAATTCATTGGTATCAATTCCCAACCCACGTCATCTAACCCCTCATTTGTCTAACCCACCCGTCTAACTCTCCCATCCAACCATTTTCCAACCAACCCTCATCGGTCTAACCCACCACGTCAACCCTTTTCCATCCAAATCCTCACCTGTCTAACCCACCCAACCAACCATTGCTGTCCATCCCCTTCTCGTCCAACCCCTGCCCATCCAAAACCTATCCATCCAACCCACCCATCCAACCATTACCCACCCAACCCCTTCCCATCCAACCCCACCCGTTCAACCCACCCGTCCAACCCACTCATTTAACCCACTGCCTAACACACCCATCCAACCCACCCATCCAATCCCCGTCCAACCCACCCATCCAATTCACTTGTCCAACCATTGATCGTCCAACCCACTATCCAACTCACTCATCCAATCATTGACCATCCAACCCACCCGTCCAACCATTGACCATCCAATCTATGTCCAACCCACCCATCCAACTCACCTCGTCTAACTTTGTCCATCTAACTGGCGACTAAAACTACAAAAAATGAGGAAATAATGCTCTGTGAAATTGCCTTTGCCACAAAACATTTTTTCATAATTTCACCAACAATTCAAAATTCGATTTATGAGATTTGCCAACTATTTGAAAGTAATTTTTCAGAGGGGTCTTCTTAAAATTAACCCTATCTAGACTGACTTTGTTGCATTATACTACCTCTTTACATTTTGGACCTAATTTGAGGGTAGGTAACATTAATTCCATCCGCAGACTCCCATATCTCGCAATACATTAAAATAGGCCATTTTTCCATTTCTCTAATTTTTGGAAAATTTTCGCTAACTCCTTAGATTTTTCTTGAATAGGGAGTTAGAGAAAAGAAAAGGAGTGCCCCAAAATCTAATTTTTCTATTTTCACCATTTCTTCCTATCTAAGACTAAAAGGAATTATGTAAGTTATCAAAATTACCTTAGAGGTAAATTTTGGATAACAATAGCTTTTTGGAGTGGTAATAAGCAAGAATCACCTTTTCTACTAGGTTTACTTGGAGCAATGTATCTATAAAAACATGTACAATTCATGGGAAGTATCCTACCTCACATTATGTCAATGATTGTGAGAGATCATGGGCATAGGGTAAGGAGGAATTACTGTCATCACTTTGGGTACACAATTTCTACTCCACATTACGTGGCTATGCGTGCACATGGTATGTCCATGATGAGTTAAAAATAGAAACAAAAAATTGTTAGGATATGACTGTAGGTATGATTCAAACTTTTGATTACTTTTCTACTAAGCCTCCAGTCCATGAAGCATTGTAGATAATAAAGCACATCACTTTGGGGGATAACACGAAGGTGAAGAGATCATGTTGGAGTTGTTTGGGGAACCTAATCTTGAGGCACACCTTGATCTTGAGGAGACAAGAAGTACATATGGGTCACATCTAGAAGAAAAAGAAAAGGAAAAATTAGTATATATGATTGATGATGAGGAATTTGATAACTGGATGCTTTCTACGATGAATGTGTGTGTGAGGTGATAGAAACTACAGATGAGAAGGCATGTGTGTACCATGTTCCTATGAAGATAAATAAGGTTAACATTGGTACCGAGGATGAGCCAAAGGATTCCATTATTGGTGATTATTGGTCAGAGAAGGAAGTAGAAAAGATTATTGAAATCTTGTGCTACTTCTAGGACTTATTCCCACGGAGCTATCATGAATAAAAGGAGTACATCCATCTTTAGGAAAGATGAAAATCAAGTTGAAATAAGTCATGTACCCGATGAAGGAAGAGGCCTTATAGGATGAATCCTAATTTGCATGTAAAGGTGAAGGAGGAAATTGACAAGATGCTCAAGTCTGGTATTATTGAGCCTATTAAATAATTTGAATGGGTTAGCCCCATGGTTATAAGCATCAATAAGGATGGGAGGATAAGGATTTGTGTTTATTATAGAGAACTCAATGCTACATGTGTAATTGATCCTTTCCCTACCCCATTCACAAAATAAATTCTTGAAGGAGTTTCGGTGTGAGATATATTCTTTTACATATGGATTTTCAGGTTATCACTAGGTACGCATCACGAAAGAGGATTAGGAGAAAACAACTTTCACCACTGAATGAGGAAGTTTTTCATACATTTATGCCCTTTGGATTGAAAAATGTGCCAATAATGTTCTTATGCATTGTTGTGCAGGCCTTTCAATATTTTATTCATAAATTATTGTAGGTATATTTGGATGATTGGATAGTATATGGCTTAGTCAAGGATCATTGTGATAATCTAAGGCTCATGTTTGAGAGGTGTAGGTAGTTGAACATCTCTCTTAACATTAAGAAGTGCATCTTTGTTACACCTTTTGGCACTTTACTTGGACACATCATTTGTAAAGAAGGATTGTTGGTAGACCCATCCAAGATAGTTGTGATCTGGGGTTTAGAAAAACCTACCAATTAGAGTGAAGTGTGCATATTTTAGGGGCACACTAGTTAGAACAGAAATTTATAAAAGGATATGAAAATATTGTTACGTCTTTAGAAGAATTGTTGAAGGTTATTGGGTAATTCTATTGGAGTGATGTAAAACAACGGGCATTTGAAACATTGAAGGAGAGGCTCACCACTACACCTATTTTGCGCTTTCCTTCATGGGACAAACCATTTCATGTTCATGTTGATGCCTTTGGCATGACAATTAGTGCAATATTGGTGTAACTAGGGGAAGGAATTATGGATCATCCCATTTTCTTTGTAAGTAAGAAGTTGACACCCACATAGTAGAATTATATAACCACTAAGCAAGGGGCATTTGCTATGATTTACGTTCTCCACAAGTTCATAAAATACTTGTTGGAAACACCATTTATTTTCTACATAGATCACATGACATTGAAGTACTTAGTCAAAAAAAATTTTACAAGGGCATGTATGTAGATGGATACTTTTGTTTCAGGAGTATGAGTTCACAATTGTTGTGAAACCAAGTATGAGAAATTCAAGGCTTGATCATTTATCAAGGATTAATTTTTCCAAGGACATGTAGAGAATTGAATACACTATCTTTGGGTGTATAGTTGTTTAGGTTAAATCATGTGCCCATAGACTTGGAGAATATAGCAATATTTTTGTGCCTTTGGACAAGTTCTTGAATGTATGAATAAATTGGAGAAAAATAAACTTGCTATATGTACATCACCTTATCAGTTGATATGTGGAGATTTATACAAGTTGGGCCGTGATGAAATCTTACACCATTGTGTTTCGAGCACGAGCTGATGTTATTATAGAAGAGGATTATGGTGGAATAGTAGGAGGTCGTTATGTCGGTGATGCTATAACATGTAAAATTCTAATGCTGGACTTTGTTGGGAGACTTTGTATAAAGATACTAAGGAATATGTGAAGGCATGTGATCATTTCCAATGCCTTAGAAAGCTTAGATAGAGAGATGAGATGTCATTGTGGCCTATTATAAGAATATAACCTTTCAAAAATTGGGTTATTGAATTTTTAGGTCTTATTTATCTCCAAGTAGAAGTACCACATGGGAAAACTTGGGACAAGGTGGCTAGGCCCATATGAGATTGAGAAAATCTTTCTAAATGGGGTTGTGAAACTCACCATCATAGATCATTTGAAATTCAAACTACTAATGAATGATCATAGGTTGCCGTTGTACAAAAAACCAACCGATAGAAGAAACTTCATGCAACACTTTAGAGGAGATCAAAGAAGGATGGACATGAGAACATTAGAATTAAGGTCAGAAGTTGAACCTGCAGGTTCATCTTAAAGTTCTTGAAAGAATGAGATGTTTAATGGCCTTAGTATATTTAACTTGCTGAATAATCCAAAGATAAATAAAAGTGATTTGATCATCCTTCTTGGTGATCAAAATCACTCAATTAACATGTTATATTTTCTTAGAATTTTGATTTTTTAGGATTTGGTGTATCTTTGTAAGAAGTGCATGGTCTCTGAGAGAAGTAGATAGTGCAAAGACTAAATGTCCACTTGCAATAGTATGAAACAAATATTTATTTATTTTTCCTATTAACAAAGCTCATGATTTTGTTGAGAAAATAAGGAACAAACTACATATATGATAGTGATGAATATAACTCGCCACTAGGAAAGTCAGTCTTCCCTTTCTAAGAATTAAGTGATTTCATTAAGGATCCTTTAGCATAACACTAAATACACTAAAAACACTTAAAACAACATCTGTAGCATCATGAAACCTCAACATGTAGCATCATGATAAATATATATGCAACAAAAGGCACAAATTATAACAAGACATATATTATCATCATACAATGCATATCTCGAGATAAGTGCACTCATTTCACTTTAATAAAGTAGCGATAGAATGATTATGTTTAATTAATATTTATACCATATCATGAGTGAATTTAAATAGTAATTATCATTGCCACCTTTAAACCCTATGAGTTGTCACTCCACGTCACCCCACTCCATCACACCATGTCACCTCACACATTTGTAGCATTCAAATGAATTTAATTCATTTCCTTCTTGCACTACATGTGAGTTTGTCATAAAATTTAAAAAAACACAAGTACTTAAAAAAATTCCCGACTCAAATTTTTGCATAATTTCTACAAACTGTGAGATTTTTCTTCTTAGAGTTAAGGGAGTTTATATAATTCAACATGGGAGGGGAACTAATTCGCCATGAGCCTAAAGACCAATCACAAATTCGTAGTCATATAGTCATTTTATACCCTTAGAACAACAGTCTAATCCCATGCACATCGTCCTATCACCTAGTGGGCACTTTGGGCACTCACTCCAGAACGCGCAGTGCCAAGCCCCTCCTTTATGAAAGTCTTGTGAGAATACATCATCTTATGATAGATATTCAAGTACAAAATAATAGAAAATAACCATGCATCATTCTAAGAACCTAGGATGAGTTATCATATTAATGCATCCATAAAAGAGAAATAACAAGCAACATATAGATATTCATTAGGCTTAATCCCATGAACACATATATAATTTAGAACATAACCTTTCATTTATATTAGTGAGTTCAGTAACCACATTACATTCCTTGAGGTCATAACAAACCCATATAACAATGCAGAGCAAGGTCAATGATCATGAACTACATTATGTCCTTCATATTACAAGGATAAACACAAACCCATCCCTCTAAATATGCCATCACTCCTATATTTTTGTAATCCTAACCCAAATAATCCTCCGTGATATTTTTGGAGAGCTTTGGCTCTTTTCCACCACCTCAACTACTCTTCTAATTATTTTTCTAGTATCTCCTCTCTTCTTCTACTCGCACACCTCTATATATAGCTTTTCCGCCTCAACCGCCATGCCTTTTGAGGCAACATATTGGTTACCAAGTGTCCAAGTGGTCTTCTAATAGAGCATGCCTCCTTTTATCTGATCTCTCCACTCCTTGCAATGATGCATTTTTGGATCCTTCCATCACATGCATGGAATATTCCTTCCATCACCATTGAGCTACCAAATTGAACCTTATCCACTCTACATGCTAGACGGGTCACGATTTTATTGTGTGCTTCCTGGATCGCATAATATGGCTAAGTCCAAAAACCTATCTAGCCTTGCACGTGCACCATGTTTTCTACAAAACCCCAATATAACCCTTCCCTAGGGGCCTTTAACCTACGTTACCTTCTTCAAATAGGTCTTGTGCACCCACACACCTTCTTATACTTAGCCAATATTCTGGGGCCCAACATCACCCCACACTACACCTATTCTTTGTCCTCGAAAACACTCTTCAATAAAATAAATAATGGCGGGATATTAAAATGGTTGGAAATAAGGAATAAAGGAATGAAGAATTGGGAGAAATAATGAAAGAATGGGGAACTTATTTATTATTGGAGGAGGAGAGGGAAATCCTTCCCTATTTATGCCTCTAACTTCTCCCAAGCATCAACCTCGTTCTGAGCTTGCTGACAGAGGTCACCCACTAGGGTGCTCACCTCCTCAAAACTTAGATCCTCTCCTTTGGCACTCATGGTCTCAACAATACCTTCCAACTATTTTCCCAAGTCCTCAAGTGCATCCATCATGTGGGTGATTTGGGGGTATAATTCCTTTAGCTGGATTTTGATTGAGCCTCATAGGATCTCAATTACTTCTGACTTATTCTCCACCTTAGCCAAGATATTATATCTTTTCACTTTGTTACCATTTATTTTCTCTTGGAAATCCTTGAGTTCCATTTCATGGGTGGAAACCAAGATGCTTTCCACTCTATCCCTATCAGTGCAGTTGTCATAAGCAACTTCAACGACTTGCGTGGAGGCCTTTACCTCTGCAATAAGTTTAGTGTATCAAGCCACAATCTCAAAAATCTTCATCTTTTCCTTTTTCTATTAGCCCACCTACACCTCTTATGTATAATATAAAGTGAGTGTTGCATCTTCATCATGAGAATGTGAGTCAAATCCTCTAGACATTACAAGGCTGATTCATACTTCTACTCGGGTGGCGATAAGTTGGGGTGCTTCAGAAAATGACATCTATAATCATCTCCACCTTCTTGGAGACTTCACACACCTTTGTGTTTTCTTCCTTTAGCTCATGCCTCAACTGAGAGCTAATCATCTCCTCTTACTTTAGGTCCTTGCTCTTTTCCACGAGCTCCTTCTTTTTCTTCTCCAATTCCTCCTCCAGGAATCTCACTCTATCATTTATCTTGAACAGTTTGGCCTCAACTTCAACTGAAACCTTGTTGAGCGCATTACAGACATGTTCATCTGATAGCTATTGAGTGTTCACCAAGGGATTTAATCCTTTTTTATCACCTTCATCAGTTCTCTCGGCTTAATTTTAACTCAGGTTCATCTACGTGAGACTTGAATTCCCAAGATAGCATCTTCCTGGTTCAGGATATGTGCCTTCTTCATCAAATGATGACATAGTAAGGAGTTTCTCTATTGGTATAGTGATTTGGAAGCATGCGCATAGCACCTTGTTAGGATCATTAATGTATCCCATTCCCTACTCTTTTGCCACCACTTTGCCTTTCCCGCATGTTTGCGCAACTTTTGGGAAGCTTACCACCAAATTGGGATTCCCACCTATGCTGCCATATTCTTTCTCAATGCTTTCTTATTCCATCTCCTTCAAAATTTCATCCACTCTCCACTCAAACTCATGTTCCACCAACTCCTTCATGATGCCCATAATTTCTCTCTCTGTGGATTTCTCCACTTGTTCCTTGGTAAGGCTTGGGGTTCTTTGGTTTTTGGTGCTCACCCCCTTGCCTACATCATATGCTTCCTCATCATCATTCTTCTCCTCATCTTCTTTGTTATACTTCTCTTTACCTTCCTCCTCATCTAAGTCATTTATATCATACATTGTATGCTCTTCACCTCCTTCAAGCTCATCGTCATCCTTTTTTCCAATCTAGGCATCTAGACTTTTTTTCTCCTCTGAGTCTTCCTCTTCTATCACCTTCTACTTCTTCCTTACTAGAGATTCTAGTACAGGAGATTATTCCTTTTATTTTTATTCACTAGGAAATATCTTCCTTGTTGACTCCTCATGTGTGAGGGGATCTTTCTTCTCTAGTGCTTCTTCTTCTTGGATATTTTCCTCATCAGGGGACTTCTTCCTGCGCACATAAATACTAGGCTTAGCACTTTCTTCTGGTGTGCCCATAGCTTGTGTTTTCTACACATTTGGTGCTTTATTCTCCTTCCCATCTTCTCTTTTTCTCTTATTTTGTGTGGCCTTCTTTCTCCCTATGGGGTATTCTAGAATGGATACATCACTCTCTAGATAGGCACCTTTCTCAAACTTTGGCCTTATGCATAGATATACCCTTGTTGCAGCCCTTCTGACGATTAGCAGTGTTATTGCCTTCATCATTTGAACTTGTGGGAGACATACTTCTCCACATATGCATGCTTATTAGGGTAGAAGATGAGCTTTCAACACAGCTGGTCTTGGTCCACATCACTAAGGTCAAACCTTGTTCTTTTGTCTTCTTTGAACCAAGATTTGACTCCAACTTGGAAGTATTGCGTAGTGGAGGAGAATGGTAGCTTGCACCATGGACCCTTAGTCCCATCTATTAATGTAAATCTGCTAATACATAAATGTTGGTATACTACAAAATCTTCTTATCCATCCATGATCATGGGAAACTTCTCTAGGATCCTTCAATTTACCCTAAATGTGTCACACATTTATTTGTACCACTTCTCTAAGTGTGCCTTGTGAGCGGTCGTCATGGTTTCACAAGTGTACTTTTCAAACCTTTTTACGGGTAAGGGATCCTCTTCTAGATACTCCCAAACAATTTTTTCTAGCCCATCGGGCACTCCAATATTTGAGAAGATGATGGTGAGGAGGATGTTTCCAAATAATATCTTCTCTCCTTCCTACGCACTTCTTATGATCTCATCCGTAATGAAAGTGGACAAGTTATAGATGGTTCCCTCTGATATCTTCGACATACATTTAGCCATGCCTTGTTCACTTGCATCCATCATTCTTGATCATTAAAATTGGTCACCAAGCACATGGAAATCCTCATAATAGGGTCTATAACTTTTCTAATGTCAAAGTACCGTGAACCCTTTTTAGTCATAAGTTCTACTTCAAGTTTCCTTGATAGCCTCCTTGTCGTTGCTCGATCGTCATCTACTGGATTCCCCTTCACAATTTAGGCCAATGAACTTTGATATCAATGGTGGTGTTATGCACATCTTGTGCCCTAAAAAATAGAAGTGATCCTAAAGTATGCATGAAATCAACCACTAATATAGTCAGTCAGGCTTACCAAAGTAGGGAAACTCATACAGCTGCAATAACCCCTGTTTTCTCCAATTTGACTTTCACCTTGTTGATGTGTATAGGCATCCCATCTGGTGTTCTTTTGTTAGTTGGAAGGACCAAATATAATTCCATTTCCTTCTCAGTTGTGTTTGTGCAATGCTTATAATCACTCACGGCCATTTTTTTTAAGTGTGACACCCACTCCTTTCCTAGAATACTCCATCGTGGTATTGAATTTCTGCGTACCATTCCTCATTGGATCTTGTGATTGTAGTGGTTTTTTTCCTTACCCTTACCCTTATGTTTCTTTGGTGAAATGGTTGCCTTCTTAGGAGCCATGCTTTTGTCGGATAATTTAAGAACTTCTTACTCTACTCTGCTACTCTTCTTAACTCCAAACACAACTCCAAAGCTCAACTCCTATCCTTTTATCTTCGTGCCCTAACTAGGAAAACCTTCCATAAGATGACGCACTTCAAACAACCTTTTCTCACACTCGTGTACTCCTTCCTCCTGGTTTGCAGATCCACTCTAGTCACACACTTATATTTCTAGGATTCTTCTTCCTTCACACAACTCTCTCTGGATGCCCTAGTTCACAAGAGCACTTCAACTTCGTAATGGAAAGGTAGAATAATGACATACCCGACCTCATTTTTATAGTTTTTTCTCCTTCTTTAGCAATAAATGTTATACCACCTACCAATGTAATTAACATTAAATGTAACATTTTCCACTAATTTTATCTTAAGCGCCTTACCCACACACCCAATCCTATGTAAAAAACCTTCTACAACCTTCTCCTGCACACATAAATCCAATCGACCAAAGACTCTTACGTGTGTGTCTAAAACATTGAAGGAAATTCTTCATTTACCTAATTTTTCCCTCACCTACCTCATGTTTTTCCTACACTTCTTCATCCCTTGTATGTGGTCTTTTTTACAGCCTTCTTGACATCATGATTTATTATCTACTATTTCCCTAGGCACTTTCTCAAACTTATGCGCTTCCTTCTACTTTGGGCAAAAACTTGTATTACAGGCCTATAATTTGTTCTATATTACTCCACCCCACACTAAAAAAAATGTGTGGTCCTCTACACATACAAAAATTTGGAAAATAATGTAGTTACCGGCGCACAAGGCTAAAAAAACAAATGAACAAGCAACAAAGAAAGGGAAATTTTAAGCTAAGCTAATACTACTTCCTTATTTACAACCACTAAGAAGACTTATTTATAATAGAGCTTTAGCCTAATCCCATTGAAATGGCTTGGTAATCTTGTCCCATCTAGTGCTTGTAGCTAGAAAGCATTCGAATCAATAATGTATGATATTATGTAGGGTCCCAACCAATGGACTTTCAACTTCCTAGGATGGCGTAGATACTTGGAATCATACAACAAAACCATCTACCCAACCTCAAACTCTTTTTTCTTGATATGACGATCATGCCATGGCTTTTGTCTTTATTTTTATGTCTTCAAACTCCATCTAGTAATTTATCACCTCTCATCTAACTACATCAACTTATCAATCTCTCTTCAAGTGATTTCTCATCATCCAACCCTCCTATGTGTGTTATACGTAGTTATGGTAACATGAATTCAACTAGCAAAATAGCCTCCATGCCAAAAATCAATTAAAATTGCATGTCCTTATTCAACCTCTTGTAGGTTGTCCTATATGCCCATAGAATAGCTGAGACCTTGTCATCCCAATCTTGTCATCCAATGTCATAGATCTTAGTCAACGTGTGACTTAGTATTTTGTTAAATGCCTCACTAGTTCCATTTTCTTGATAATTTCATTGAGAAAGTGTGTACCCCTATCACTAGTTAAGCTTAAGAATAACCATACCTATTGATTATGTTCTCCCATAAAAATCTAGTAGTTGTCATTGTGGTGTAATCCTTTGTAGGTGTTGCCTCTACTCAAAGATGTCAAGTAATCGGTGCAAGCAATGATATATAGTGAACCATTCCTTTGCACGGCTTGTGAAATTGGACCTACAAAGTCAATTGCTCATTTTTCAAATGGTTTAGTGGTGGCTATTGGTCACAAGGGAATTTCATCCCTCTTCCTAGGTTTTCCAAGGTGATGGAAATGGTAAAAATCCTTGCAAAACTCAATATAATCTTGGTCGATGGTTTCCCACCAAATCCCTGCAAGTAGAATCTTCTATGCAGTAGCATTTTTTTCATAGTGTCCTCTTGTAATATTTATCATATGCTTCCTCCATAATTTCCATGTGCTCATGTTCCAATATGCATTGGTGTAGAACCTCATCACGTCCTAACTTATACAGGTATCCACTAATCAACATGTAGGGTGTGGTGCATATTGCTAATTGCTTCCTCTCCAGAGCCTTCATCCCTTCCGGCACCACACTTGTTTCCAAGAACATTGTGATATCTTCCAAATATAAGGGTGCATGCCACAACCTAAATAGTTCCATGTTTGACATGGTATCCTTAATGCTTTGCATATCCTCCCCTAAGTTAATCCTTGATAAGTGGTTAGGTCCTAAATTGCTCTTCCTAGTTTTACAACCACTGTGAACTCAAACTCTTTGAATAATAGGACCCAGTGGCATATGTGCCCTTACAAAATGGGCTTGTTAATTAATTATTTCAATGCCATGTGGTCCATGTAGAATATGAATGGTGTTACCAACAGATACTACCTAAACTTATACAATGACATAGATCATTGATAGTGCCTCATGCTCAATTTTTGTGTAATTTTTCTTTTTTGGTGTCAAATTTCTAATAGAAAAACACAAGGGATGATAAACAATCCCTTCACTAGGCTGTGCTAGTACTACTCCCATATCTTTCCCTGAGGCATCAACAAGCACATAGAAATCCTTATCCCAAGACAAAAATGTAGTATGGGCGTCGTGATAAGCCTATCCTTCAAAGTGTCAAACACCTTCTTGCGCCTTATCCCCAATGAAAGACACTCTTGTGTTTTAGCAATTCCTCTAAGGGAATGACAATATCAGCATACCCCTTGATGAATTTCCTATAGTATCCCATATGCCTAAGGAATCCACGCACTGTGTTTTGACTATTAGGCTCCCTAATCCCACAATAACTCGCAATCTTCTTTGGCAGGATCCACTAGTAAGAATTATTTTAATATAACATGTCCTAACAGGCCCCCCAAATGAAGTAGCAAAGAAAGAAACATTTCTTAATGTTGAGGGATATCCTTAATCGTTGACATATCTCAAACATTAACCTCAAATAATCACAATGGTCTTTCACTAGCCCATACACAATCCAGTCATCCGTAAACTTGAAGAAACTTATGGATGAAGTCTTAAGATTCTTGTACCAAAATGTGCAAAAACAAAACAGAACATTCTTCAATCCAAAAGGCATAACCGCATAGTCAAAACTTCCCCATTCAAGTGGTGAAATTTTTCTTCTTCTCGATATTCCTTTGCAATTCTAACTTGGTGGTACCCTAAGGATCCATTTGTAAAAGAATAGACCTTGTTCTTGACCACTCCTTCCAAAATTTCTTCAGTGAAGGGGGTTTGAAAAGGGTCAATGAAAAAAACCACATTTAACTCCATGTAATCCACACAGATCCTTATCCTTCCATCCTTCTTGATACTTATGACCATTATAATCACCCACTCTGATTCCTTAATGACCTCAATAATTCCTGATGTTATCATCTTGTCTATCTCCTCCTTGACCTTTACATGTAAGTTAGGATTCATCTTATAAGGTCTCTTCCGAATCAGTGCACACCTTCCTTCAACTTGATCTTCATCTCCCCTAAGGAATGGTGGAGGTATTTGATTTCATGGTACCCATGAGGGAACAAATCCTGGAACTCCCGCAATAGATCAATGACCTTTAACACTTCTTTTTCCCACCAAATAGTCCCCAACGATAGTTTCTTTAGGTTCTATCTCTATCCCAATGTTAACCTTATTTGTTTTTAAGGGCTTATGGTAGGTTCGTGCTCGCTCATTAGTGCTATCTATGACTTCATGTGTACCTTCAAAATGGTTAACATAAAAAATTTCCATTTCTTCACCATCCACTACATAGACCATTTTTCTTTTTCTTTTTCCATGCACTTCGCTCAAGCTGTACTTCCTCTTATTCTTCTTCATTGAGGCTTATTTCCAAATAAGGATCACCCAATAATTCCAGTAACCTATCTTCTACCATAGCACTATCTCCCATCGTAAGGTGCTTCATTACTTACAACACCTTATCCACCAATGGCTTTGTACTCCTATACTCGAAATCTTGAATGAGATTAGCCGCCAACTCCTACCAATTAGCTGTTGGAAGACACATCTACAAATGAATATTCCATGCACACACACAACCTTTTAAGGTGGAATACAACTTATCCACCCATAACAAAGGCGGTAACACTTCTACACTTCCTATCTAGGCCTTCTCACATGCTTGGATATGAAATGAGGCAGTCTCTTTACCATGATAGTCTTAGATGATAGTGGGTGCGTTGCTCCTAGATAACCTTACATAAAATGTGATTCTTACCTCACACCATTCTAGGAGGCTCTCCTAATGAGTATACCACCAACATGCTACAATTCTGAGCAAGTTGTAACTAAGTATTCCCCTTCTCTCATCTTCGTTCTTCCACCGAGCCTCTATTTCTCACAATAAAATTTCATGGTATGCTCCTCTAGACTAACTTGAAAACTTCTTCCTCCTAGCTACTTTACTGACTATGCCTTCGTTACCCTTGTTAAAAATCCTCTCAACTGTCTCCCAATCAACTCATAAGTCCCATGCACCCAATTGTCACATGCCATACTAGTGGTATCACTCAAGGACTGAGCATATTCAAATTGGATAACTCCCTCCATGGGATCTCGGGATCTATAACAGAGCACACATATATCCTATCAAGGACTTCTTCTCCTAGGGGTTCAGTATAAGGTGTTGATTTCCCATCAGTTAAATGGATAATCACCCTTTCTTTTTCTTTTTCAAAACTAATATATCCCTTGTTAAACCACATGTCAACATTGTTCTTATAACACCATGGTCACCCAAGTAATGCTAGAAAGTTGTATTCCTTGGCAAGTGCAAAGAATTTGAAGTCTTTAGTGAACTTGGCCCCTTGAATGGTGATAAATGCATCCTTCAAGATGATAATGGGAATTTTCTTAGTATTTTTTTCCATATACAACACATTCAAAGATGGTTGTAATGCAGGTATTCACATTTGATGTTAGGCATCTAAGGTAAGAACATTGATCTCTACTCTTATGTCAATGAGGATATTTCTTAGAAGCCGCCCATCAACAACTGCATTCAATGTAATTTCCTTATCATAGTCAAGGCCATGAGTAGGAAGGTTTGCATGCATGAACCTTCCTTTTATGCTCTACCCTAGTGTGTGGTACCTTCTCCTGTAGCCATTCTCCTAGTAAGGGAATAATATTCTCTTGCCTTATCATTTTGCATACTTCCCTAACCTCATCTAGCTCATTCTATGGATTTTTGTAATTTTTTTATTTTCTCTAACTACCTTGACTACTCCTTTAGACACTATATATCTCCTTGTAAACTCCGAATCACATCCATAGTCTCTTGATACACCTCCTTCTGATGATCAAGGTCTACATACTTTACCATGTACTACTTCATCTCTTAAAACTAGTGTCCTTTTTCTTGGCATTTCCTTGGCAAATGCGGCTTCTACTGCATCATCACCAACACAAGTTCTATCACCGATTCACATGCCACTCTTATAATCCACTATGAATCATCCTTCTTTATACTTACCATCCTAACTCCTTTTTATTTATGATGCTGCTAGTTCATATACTCATATGGTTATGGACACTCTTTGTACTTATGTTTCTTCCCACACCATGAGAATTGTGATAGATTAGGACACTCACATTTTTAATGCTCTATAAATCCATAGTTGTAATAGGTTCATCGTGGGAATTCACTTCATACTTCTCCACAAAAACCTCTTCCATGCACTCCTCCATCTATGTGCCCTTCATAGTGATGATCATCATCCTTAGAACTACTTGCAAGACTAGTCTGGTATACACCAAGATCAATAACATCATTGATCTAATCAATCCCGATCAATCGATGCAATCCTTGGTATCATGGGTCATAGAGGTACAAGTATTACAATATAAAGACACATTCTTGCAGATTACACGCGTTGTAGTAGAGGGCACCTACTTACATCATGATCCCCATGGAAAATATCACAGTCCACCACCATGGCACATAAAAACTTTCAAGGGAAACGATCCTTTGCATTCCCTTCCACTTCATAGTCTATACATCAAATCCCAATACGAACCTCATGTGTTGAGTTTGCGAGACAACTTCTCCAATCGCTTAGCCATTGCAACAATTTGAGCCTCTAGAAATGGACTAACACCAAAGATTTATGCTCCCAACATCCTCGCCGCACATGGTAGCTTCTAATGCCTCGTGTGGGTCTATGAAAATCTTGTGTGACAGTTCCTTCTAAAAAATGTTACCAATCCTCCAAAAACCATTGAGCATACTTTGAGAGGGGTGAATGTCATATGATAGATTTGACAAGAGAGTTTTGAACAATGCATCGTAATATCACACACTTTCTACTATTCCTTATTATATCTCCTTCGAGTGTTGATGCTCTTCTTCTCAAATTTAGGGATATGGAATTCTCGCTAGGAAGGCATTCTTTAATTTAGTGTATTCTACCACTATCCGATGTGGGTCATACTTTCAAGACCAACTATGCATGTGTCCTTGTAACATTGTTGAAAATCGACTTGTCTTCCGCTCCAAGGTAGTGATCCCTTTCACATGCCATAGTAATTCACACTTTTTCACATGTTCTATAGCATATTCAATACCCCCTATAGTCCGGTAAATGTAATGAAATCTCAAAAATACTTGTGGGGCTAGGAGGACCTTGTCCTCCTAATCTAGAACCTTGGTTCCCTCTGGTGTTTCCTCCTCCACTAGATCCACTAGATCCACTAGGTCTTGTTCCTCCTGACCCACCAAATCCTCTAAATCTACTAGGTCCACTAGGTCCTCCAGCTCCTACACCACCAGATCCACCTCTTGTAACTAGAAAATGGCTAAAAATGACCTAGTATTCCCAATGTCCCATTGAACTGTGTGCCGATGGTTTGTGATATTATCCCACCACCAGTTATGTGTCACATGCCACTCCCAGATGTGATACCCAAACCTTGCATACTTGCACCTTGTCTAAAATTCCTCCAAATACCGGAATGGTTTGTGCAACCATGGATGTTCTAAACAAGAAATTATATCTCTTAGGCACAGAGCGGTTACTCCTACCAATACCAATTGGGTTAACAATACTTCTCCCTTTTTTTAGAAAACCAAGCACCAGCGGTTGGTCACCAAGTGGGTTCATATGCGTTGATGACTCTTCTTTCTCCAAGTGATGAACTCTCATTAGAAACTAAAGGGGATTCTCTCACACACTTGCCAAGATGGGCTAGCACAGACTTCTTAGATTCCATGTCCTTTGCGTGAACCTCAACTCCTTCCCACAACATCTACCTCCATAAATCCATCACACTTGTAACCTCACATTATATAGTCATCTCCCTTTCATTAGCTTTGATATAATTGAGTTGTCTCTCCTCCCTTTCCTTCTCAGCTGCAATTTCCACCATCTTCTTCCACCTTAGCTTCTTCACCTAGCACTCAGAGAAGCTTATCCAGACATGGGAAATGCCTCTAAACCTAGGGTAATGACCAAGATCTTCATAGCCAAAGGAATATCATGTAAAAATGTTCCTTTGGGCTCCTCAAAACTCAAACTCAAAGCAACTTCTCGGGCAAGAATACATAGAAATGGCACATTCTAGATTATAACCTGGTCAAGACTCCTTTCCATCGCTGATCAAAAACACACATCTAAGTCATATCTACATCATGTAGCCTATGGTAATAATCTTGGGTCCATACACGCAATCTGTAGTACCAACTTGATCTAGATACATATGTTGAAAGCCATTCATATAGTTCTAATGGAAAACAATAGAATAATATCTCATACAACTTATGGTATAGGTTCTCTTCTACCCATCTACATGTATCAAAATTAGGTCCAAAGTGCTAAATATTTAAGAAAATTCATCCACCGTGCTCTTGAACCATGTTTCAAAACTTTCCAAGGTCGATGGTACATCATCACGCATCACAGGGACAAAGATGTATGTCATTTATCATAACAACTTTAAGAAAAGGTCTCAAAATGGAACCAATATTTATTCATTTTTATACCCTTAGAACAACAAATCTAATCCCATGCGCATTATCCTATCACCCACCGGGAGATGGGCACTCACCCGAGGCACATGCGAGTGCCAAGCCCCTCTTTATGCAATTTTGATAGAATACATCATCTTATGATAGATATTCAAGTGCGTAAGAATAGGAAAAAATCATGCATCAATCTAAGAACCTAAAATGAGTTATCACATTAATGCATCCATAAAAGATAAATAACAAGTAACATATAGAACTGATTCATAATACGAAGGAAATGCATTAGGATTAAGCTCATGAACACATATATACTTTAGAATAGAACCTTCCATTTATATTAGTGAGTTCAGTAACCACATTACATTCCTTGAGGTCATAACAGACCCATATAACAATGTAGAGCAAGGTCATGCATCAAGAACTACACTATGTCCTTCATATTACAAGGATAAACATAGACCCATCCCTCTAAATATGTCATCACTCCTATATTTTCTCTAATCCCAACCCACAGAATCCTCCATGATATTTATACAGAGCTTCACCTCTCTTCCACCACCTCTACTACTCTTCTACTGCTCTTTCTAGTATATCATCTCTTCTTCTACCCGCACACCTCTATATAAAGATTTTCTACCTTCACTGCCATGCCTTATGAGGTAACAGATTGTTTGCCAAATTTCCAAGTGGTCCTCCAATGGAGCATACCTCATTTTATCTCGAGCTCTCCACTCCTTGCAATGATGCCTTCGTGATCCTTCCACCGCATGCATGGAATATCCCTTCCATCACCATCGAGTCATCAAGCCGGCACCTTATCCACTCCACATGTTATATGGGTAACACTTTTCTTGTGTGCTTCATGGAATGCCAAATATGGATAAGTCCCAAAACATTTCTCGCCTTGCGCACATGTTGTGTGTTCTATAAAACCATGTTATAACCCTTCCCTCGTGCACCTTCAACCCATGCGCCTTCTTGTACTTAGCCAATATTCTAGTGCCCAACAAGCCATCCATAGATACTTCATTATTTTCAAACCTACGAATGGATGGAATATATCAATAGGTTTCAGTGGTTTCAAGTAATTCATGGTGACAAATTTTTCTACCACATTCAAAGATTAAGAGGCTATTGTCAAGGGTTAGGTAGTGAAGGTAGATGAATAAATTTTTGCTACAGTCACATGGATTCCTGTAGAAAGTGAGTTGTTCCCTAAAAAGGTAAACCTAGATGCAGCTTGACGAGAATTCTATGATGCGATTTATAATTTTGTGACTCATAGACAAGGTACATTTCACACTTCTCTAAAACCATTTTGGGTTGATGTTGCCAATTACATTATCAAATACTTTACCTACGAGGGTAGATACTCTAGATTGAATACTATCCATTTTAAGTTGTTGAATCATTTGAAGAATGGTGTACATGTTAATGTTCCCAATTTCTTAAATGAAAGCTTGAAAATAATGAGTAGAGATTCCTAGAGGGGAAGGTTAGCTTTGTCTCACCATTGTCTTATCACTTTGATTGTAAAACATACAATGGGAAGAGAACAACCTGTATTGAAATGGGAATATTTTTAAGGGTTGAGAAAATTAATGAATTATTGGGGTGTGGAAGGAAAATAAGAAGCACAGGTAGTTCTTCTAGTCACAAAGTTGAACCTCGGAGCTTCCACTTCTCAATCTAAACCATAATTTTCACTTCTTTGGCAACATAAACCCCTATTTATGAAGAGAACCTTGTTCTTGTGTCCCCAAAAAGGGTCCTCGTTGCTAAAACCCTACTTGGATTTTCAACTCTTGAATCATCCACCTCGAGGAGTAAGAGAAAATGTTCTAGACCTACTCCTAAATCCTCCAAGTCCACTCCTTCATCTTCTAAATCCACTCCTGCACCACCAAGGCATTCTCATCGCCTAAGAACTAAAAAGACTAAAACATCAAAAGCCACAAAGACTGAAACCATAACACTTGATAGTGATAAAGAAGTGGAAAAAGATAATATTGAGGCCACATCCATGGAAAAATATTAGGAAAGTGTTGATGTTGAGATTTAGGAGCCCATAGAGGAGATGGAAGATAATAAAGAGGCATAATGTGGAAAGAAACCTATTTAAGAAAGCCATGTTGAACATATTGAAGTTGAAGAAGAGACCGATCATGCTAGGGAGACCCATGAGAAGTATGAAGGAGAAGGATTGACAGAAGAAGTTTAAGATATAACCCATGCAGAGAAGAAAGAGGAATTCCATGACCATGCAATTCTTGAAATATAAACTAATGAAATGGAGATTGGAGATGATTTTCCCCATACTATTGAAGAAATTATAGAAAATATTGTTCTTAACATTGAGACAAAACAACCATTTGAGCATGAGGAAATATCACAAGGCAATTTTCATATAGTTACTAAGGATATAACTGAGACCATATTAGAGCCTACTTCCCCATTATTGCTATAAGCTATCCTGCAGCCACAAATTATCATCATAGAAGTTTGCAAAGAATCCCTAAAACCATCTTGTAGGAAAATGACTACTCAAACAACCTTATTAGATTAATGTGTGAATTTTTTTAAAACTATGTTAATAGGATGCAAGGTAAATAGGAAAGGGAGAAGGAAGAAATAATCTTCCAACATCAGCAGGACCTTAAAGAAAAGGATAAACAACTTTAACACTTTGAACTGTTGTTACTTCCTCCTGAGCATTCAAGTGTTGATATATGATTTCTTCTGTAAAAGGATGTGTTCCTTTGATTGTGAAGTCATGCTTGATATGTACTGTATCTTCTTTGCAATTGAAGATCTTTGACTGAGTCGAATATAATTGGACTCTTTTATTTCTTTCATTTTTGCACCTGAGTTTAATCTGATCTCGGAATGAATTGTGGATTTATCCATCTATAAGACCCAGCCTGGGATCAGTGGCATTGATCCAAGTGATGCTTTAAAGTTTATTTGGGATGAACAAAAATTATAGACCTTATGCAGGTTGCAAGGTCTGAATGCGTTGAATAAGCTATTTCGGAGTCTAACTCAGACTGATCGTGTTAAATGAATTGGTTCCCGATATCGTAATATCAGGAAGGTCTTGATCGTGGGCCAGGTAATAAATTCAGATACATTTATTCAACTAGCCTATTGGCAGTGCAGGAGTGAATCCTGTTCGTGAATGTATGTTTGTAGGTTCTTTTTCTGAACATTTGAAATGTTAGACCTAAACTGGATTTATTAAGGTTAGTAACCTAAAACTAAACTATAACCTAGGGGTTAGATTAGTGTTAATCTAACCTAGGCCTAAGCTATAAGCTAAATGTTCTAAGTTAGTAACCTAGCACTATGGAGGTTAGACTAAGTAGCATCTTAAATCCTAACCTATGTTACTAACCTAACTAATGAACAAGGAGGAAAGGGGACCTATGAAAGGGTGCGAGCCATGGGTGGCAGTTACTATGGCATTAAATAGATGGATAAGTATGAAGGACAGGGATTTAGTGGAAGTTTCAAACGGCTAGCAAAAGCCGACGTGGCAGAGACGCCAAAGTTAGAAATGGTCTTTGAATTGTTTTTATCCATCGCCAACTATGGCGGTCGGTGGCAATGGAGATTGAGCGGGAAATTTGGAGTAAATGCAATTAATGAACTCGGTCTTCGAGCTCGGGTTTCTCGGGAAGGCATGCAAAATGGAAAACTGGTAGTTTGTTTGGTTTTTCATGCACTCCGGTTTTCCCTCTGTCTGATCACTGGTTCTTCGCACCAGTCTACTTGGTGTTGCATGGAAAAAATGAGTGTAACTCACTCTTTTCTCTGTCAAGGAAAGTTTATAAGGCATGGAAATAACAAGTTATTGTTGTTGAATCTAACGTGGAAAAAGAGGAGAAGGCACGAGCTCTTTCAGTGGTCTTCTTTAGATTTTTAAGCAAATAACCAGGCATGTTAGGCCCTAACTTTTAAAGTTCTTGCTTTCTTTCAAATGATTTCATTAGAACAACTCTGTTCAAATGATTTTTGGGTTCAGTTGGTTTCTATGGTAACTGTGAATGGATTAGTTGTTGTATCTTCTTACTGGATGGATTTTTTTTAGAGAACCCTTGATGGGTGTATATTTTGTTTCGAACGATTATACTATCTCGTTGTGTTTTGCATTCCGATAAAGTTTGTGAAATGCATGCAAGAAAGTATACGAAACCTGCTCTGTGTGAGCCCATGAATTGTTTCCTTGTTGGGTTCAGGCTACAGTCGATACTTGCTGTTGATTCTTGTCGAAAAGGATACTGTTGGATTTTTGTTTGAATGTTCAGTATAATTCGACTTCTTTGTAAGTTCTGTCGTGTTAATATAAGTGGTGGTTACTGAATCTTGTTGGGTTTCGCTATATACTTAGGTTATTTTGAACGGATAACTTGTTGTGTTTATAGTATTTTAATGCGACCTTGTAGAAGTTGTTCCCCCCTTGTGTTGCAATTATGGGATTCAACCCGTCGATAAGTTTGCAATATATGTATTTATATGCAAAATGACTCTGTGGAGTCCTTGGAATGGTTTGTATATTATGGACTACTGTAGAAGTCATGTATGTGAATACTGGTAGTTTGATTCAGTCGGAGTCCTAGAGGGGTAACTGGTAATACGACTTCTGTTGTCTTGTTATGAATACCTTCGTTTAGCAATGAATTTCTTGGTACAGACTCAGTTGGTGTAATTTTTATGTTTTCCTCTCTGTGTAAGCTTAGAGTGAATATTGTTGTATGGGTTCAGTTGGAATCCTTGTTACGAAACCAGTATTTTGCTTCTGTATAAGCCTGGTTATGAACACTTTTTGTTTTTGGCTCTGTTGGAATCCTTAATGTATATATATAGATATCATGTATCTTGGCCTCTGTAGAAGTGGGTCATGAATGCCATACTTTTCTACCTCTGAAGGAGTTCAGATGTGAATACGGTATGTTATTATTCTTGTTAGAACTCTTGAATTTGATATGTAACTTGTATCTTTCAACTTCTGTGTAAAGCCTTGTTATGATTTCGGTTACGACATCTTGACTCAATGAGAGTCCTTGAAAGGTGTCTAGTATTTTAATTTCATTCAAAGCTGGGTTGTGAACGCGGTTGTTATTATGAATACTAAATGTTATTAACTTCGGTGGAGACACTGAAAAATAATTCATGTTGTAACATCTGTAGGAGTTCCTGCTGTGAGTACTTTTAGTATTCTTGACTTGTTATCATACGAATTCAACTTGATTTGAAAACTTTAACATAAGTATTGGTTGAATTTGGCACTGTTGGAGCCCATGTTATGTTATATGTTGGCTCGATTCTTGATCTTTGTCCTTGCTTGTGTTTTAGTAGGGACTAAATTGAACTGAATGTTGATGTGAGTTTTGACTCAGTAGAATTGTTCTTGTGTTTGAACATGATTACGTCTTCTATTAGCATGAATATCCAGTCGTGAGCTTGACTGAACTATAGAGTTGTTAATTGTACCTCGAAAATGATGGCATTGAATATTTTCTTGTTTGTCGCTTCATATGGAAGGTTATGTGGAGTCTATTTGATAGATTATTCATCACTGTTTTGGCGTGAGAGCTACTGTACTGCTAGTAAGCTATAGGAGTTTGTTATATTTAAATTTTAACAAAACTATGGTTCTTCTTGTGGCTCGTCTAACTTATTCGTATGCGTATAAGGTGAATGCTTACTCTCGAGGAGACGGTACAGTCATGAGCTTGTTTGAAGGGAAATATGAATGACTTGTTTTCTTTCTCTTCTGTTGTAAAGTATATGTTGATATATTTTTACCTAACCGTTAGAACTTTTTTAACATATTGATGGAATCATGATTTGTTATGATATTCATTTTACTATGTTGAATGTAATGATCTGTCTGATGTTTGCTTGTCCTTGGGATTCAGATGGATAGTTGTTTTGGATACTTTCGTTCTTCTTGATTTCTAATATTTTGATGAAATATTTGAAAAGTATTTAGGACTATTCAGTAACAATAATATGAGTTACACGTTTATAGTCATGTTTGTATTACAAGAGCATAGTCTGAAATATGTTTACTTGTTTGGTGAAATGATCTCATTTAAACAGGGTGTTTAATGAAAATAATTTATGGATTGCAATTGTTTTAAAAGTTAGTGCTTATCGTGCTCAGTTCATCAAACTGACCCATGTTGACAATTTTTGCAGATGGTTTCCGTAAGAGGTAAAAGCACGTAGATCTGATAGGATGTTTAGATTGTGTAATTTGGTTTTATGATGAATTACAGCTTGATTCTCTAAATGTACTATATGAGGAAAAATGTTCTTTTTCTGTTGAAGTATTGTATCAAGTATGCTGAATGCATAAAATGTATTTGATTAGCTTGAAGGGAATGAAAAGAGATATTTGTTACTTATGTGTTTGTATTCGTATCTTGATAGTTTGACCTTCTTTGGTTCAAATGATCTTGAGAGCATTGTTATTATTGTATAATTTGGAGACTTTTGTGATTATCAATGTAAGCTTGCAAGAATATGTGACTGAATACTTATGATTGTTTAGTAGTTCTAGTATGTTCTATCTAAAGCTAAATTGGAATTTAGTTCACTGTCTTTCTGGAAGCTAGGGTTAAAATATACCTGAGCAGGAAGCTAAACAAGCTGAATAAATTATTACTTCCTGGTCTTAATCTAGGTCAATACGACATTTAATTGGATTCTTAATCACTATATCTCGATATTAATAAGTAAGATATAAATTCAGTTATGAGAACTGATATAAACCTAAAAAGGGTTTGGTTGGCAATCTCATGTGAAGATTATGGGTTATTGTCCAATTTCGTTGATTTAGAATTATGTATATTCTATGAACTCCTTGAAGGGACCTCTAGTCTTAATAACTTCTCTTGTGTAATGGGTTTTACTAAGAAAAGTAATTCTAAGGTGAGGAACCCGGGGATTGGGAAAGACTACCCTTAGGGGAGCGTATCTCGGTATAATTTTAACCCAACGTATGTAATACTTATTAATAAGTAGATCTTTTGAGGCAGATTTAAAGGTTGATGGCACAATTCAACTGCAAGGTTGTACCTTCTCGAAGATACAACAATGCAGGTGACTTATGACGACACCCTTTGCATTGATCGTTAAGATTTACACCTTAAACTCGAACAAGTTACTCTAGGACTGATTAGGAATGTGGTCACGTTATAAGGCTGCCTAGGAGACTCGGGGTATCTTGACACACTGGTTTAACTAGGGTTGACCCAGTATGTCAGCATATCCCTAGTCCTCGGGAGCATCCATATAACGTTGTCACCTTACTAATCCATTTTCGAGTGAATAACTTGGGATAGGAGAGACTGACAGAAGTCAGTATAAGACATTCTACATAACATAGGAATGGGGTGAAGGACGTATTCTAGATTGACGAGTATGCCGTTAAGGAATACGAGACATAAGCAGTATGTTTCAAATCTTTGGCCAAAGTATCACAAGCTGCTGATTGCGTTGTCCTAAGTCACCTAGTCTAAGGGATGAGATGCCGATGAATAATGGTAACAATTATTCAGATAGGTTCCTTAGACAGAGCATTCTGAATCCCAGATTAGGGAAGAGAACCGCAAGAGTGTTGTGTTAAATAAGAACGCCAACTCTTAATACACATGAATAGATCGGTAGATTACCGAGTCATGGAATGAATAGATTGGAGGTACTCCAAGTCATTATAGCTACATATGGTTATCTGTTATAAGAATGGTTGCTTTGATTTGAGAGTTCTAAATTATGTATTTAGAACCAGGAAGCATTTATCAAAAAAATTTACTTGTTCTAATGTATAAAATGAGGATGTTACATCTTGGTATCAGAGCTGAAGGTTGCAGCTCTTGGGCCTATCAGTCCCATAATCTGATAAAAACCTGAATTTTCTTGTAACAGAAAATGGTTAGAACAAGGGGGAACGTTGCGAATAATGCTCCACCTGAAGGAGGGGTGGAAACAACCCAAAAACTTGATGAGATCCTTGCTGCCCTATTGGACACAAGAGATCATTTAGCTGTACTTGAACAGCAGGTGATGGGAAATGAGGAGGATGATGAAGCTGGTAATAACAATTAGCAACCTCTTGAGGACAACCCCAATATGGGTGTTGATATTAATGCTGGAAATGCACTTGTCCAACCAGAAAACAAAAAGGCCAGGTTGGCAAGCAGAACTCACTAATGATATAAAAAGGATAAGCCCACCTAAGTATGATGGCACCACATTAGGAGATGGAGCTAAGAACTGGCTCAGCGAAATGGAGAAGTACTTTGCAATAAGAAACTTCTCAGAGGAAACCAAAGCTATTTGGGGAGCCTATCAGCTTTCCCACGAAGCATCTTCATGGTGGGATAGCCGTAAAGCTGAGCTAAATATTGATGAGACCAATATTACTTGGGATCAATTTAAAGGCTATTTTAGGCAACGTTGGCTGCCACAACTTTTCTATGATCAGAAAATGATAGAATTCCAGAACTTAGCTCAAGGGAAGCTAACGGTAACTGAATACTAGGAGCGGTTTACAAAACTCCTCAAGTATGTACCGCAGTATCAAACTAACGAGAAGTTCAAAATACGGAAATTCATCATGGGATTGAATCCCGTGATAGGGGAGAGAGTCAATGTTCACACCCAACCACTATGGAAGGAGTTGTTGAAAAGGCCATAAGACAAGAACAAAATTAAAGGCTATTTTTGCTCATAAAGAGGAAGTGCGGAAGAAGACTGCAAACCCTTCTTCAACCTCTCTTGCACCCAAAAAGGGACCATGGAAAAAGTTTGGAAACAAAAGTAAGTTTCCAGGGGATAATAGTAAGAAAGTAGTAGCAAATAAGCCTGCTGGAAATGTAAGGGATAATTTTGCCAAAAATTATAACAATGGGCAGAAGCCCTATGGAGGCCAACATGATAATTACAAGGCTGGAGGCAATTTTGAGCCTAAAAAGGGACCTGTAGGAGGCTGCTACAATTGTGGCAAAGACCACTATGCAAATCAGTGCCCTTTGAAGAAGGATGATCGTAATCAGCAGCATAAGATACATGCTGCAGAGAGCGCAAGCAAAGCAAGCAAAAGCAAGTGACACCTATAGAAGTTCCGTAAGTTATTTGGCATACATGTCACTATTCTTTTTGATACGAAGCTCTACCGAATGTTTAATTTCTAATAAACTTTCTTCTAAACTTAAGAGAAAAGTTGGAAAAATGGATAAATCTTGACCGTATACAAGATGGTAATAACTCGTCATATAGTGAGTATGTGTCTTTTTGGGGCAGTCCTCGACTTACCTACTTTCTCCATGGAAGTTGACCTCTATGTTACACCTTTGGGATCGTATGACATTGTCATCGGTGTCAATTGGTTAGCTAACCATAAAGCAAAAGTAGACTGCTATGAAATAACATAAAATGTTTAGATGATCAGATGGAAACAACAGAGATTCAAGGGGTTAAACAGGAAATTTCAGTTAGAAAACTGTCAGCTATGCAGCTTAAAAAGGCTAAAAATAAAGGATGTACCCTTTATGCAGTAAAGATATCTGAATTTTCAGAAGAAGATGGTGATTCCATGAAACGATTTCCTCTGCTACAAAGTTTTAGGGATGTTTTTCCGGAGGAATTACCAGGGTTACCACCCAAGAGGGAATTTGACTTCACCATCGAAATCAAACCAGAACGGAACCTATTTCCAAAGCACCGTATCAGATGACTACTACAGAGTTAGTCAAGCTTAAGGCACAATTGCAAGAACTTTTGTCTAAAGGTTTGATTAGACCAAGTGTTTCACCTTGGGGAGCGCCCGTAATATTTGTGAAAAAGAAGGATGGAACACTTAGGCTGTGTATTGATTATCGGATGTTGAACAAAGCAACAATCAAGAACAGATATCCACTTCCAAGGATCGATGATTTATTTGATCAGATGTGTGGGGCAGCGGTTTATTCTAAGATAGATCTTTGATCTGGTTATCATCAGTTAAGGATTAGAGAAGAAGATATTCATAAAACAGCTTTCTAAACAAGGTACGGACATTATGAATTCATGGTTCTACCCTTTGGATTAACTAATGCACCCGCAAATTTTATGAACTTAATGAACAATATCTTTCAAGAATATTTGGACAAGTTTGTACTTGTATTCTTGGACGATATTCTCATTTATTCTAAAAGCGTTGAGGAGCACAATGAGCATTTGAAGATAGTTTTGGGAATTTTGAGAAAAAGGAAGTTGTATGGTAAGTTATCCAAATGTTCTTTCTTTGATTCAGAAGTTCACTATTTGGGTCATGTCATTAGCAAAGAAGGAATTGCTATAGATCCTTCAAAAATAGTGGCAATAACTGAGTGGCCTGCACCAAAGAATGTGCACGAAGTAAGAAGCTTCATGGGTCTTGCTGGTTACTATAGAAAATTTGTTAAGGATTTTTCTAAAGTGGCTGCACCAATAACTTCATTGCAGAAGAAGGATAAGAAATTTATTTGGAATGATAAGTGTGAAGTGGCTTTCAAAAGTCTGAAAATCCAGTTGACTTCTGCACCTATATTAGCTGTACCAGACCCTAATGGGAGCTTTACTGTTGTAACGGATGCTTTTGGGGAAGGCCTTGGAGGTGTTTTGTTACAAAATGATCAAGTCATAGCATATGAAAGTAGAAAACTTAAGTTACATGAGCTGAATTATGCTCCTCATGATTTGGAGCTTGCTGCCATTGTTCATGCGCTTCAAGTCTGGAGACACTATTTACTTGGGAAACCTTTTGAGTTGAAAACTGATCACTTAGGACTGAAATATATTTTTACTCAAATTAATCAATGCCGACAGAGAAGGTGGTTAGAATTTTTATCACAATATGATTTTGAGATTAGCTACATCAAAGGGAAGGAGAATAGAGTAGCAGATGCTCTAAGTCGTAGGAGGCACATTTCTACTCTTATAACATTAAGAACTCAGTTTAAGGATGAGGTAAAAAGTGCCTCGAATCGGATGCATACTTTCAAAGAAGTAAAAGCAGCGCTTGCTACACTGAGAACCTAATGATGAAAGGTATAAATGTTTTCATTCGATGATGAAGGAATCTTGCGTTATGAAAACAGGGTATATGTACCTATGCTGAATGATTTGAGAAAGAAGTTGTTAGTTGAATTTCATAATTCACCTTTCTCTGGACACCTAGGAATCACAAAAATGCTTGCTGATCTAAAACAACAATACTTTTGGAAAGGTATGAAAAAGGATGTCATTGATTTTGTGACTCATTGTTTGGAATGTCAGCGGGTTAAGGCAGAACATATGCACCCTGCTGGACTGTTATATCCTCATAGCATACCGCAGTACAAATGGCAAGTAATAACCATGGACTTTGTACAAGGGTTACCTATGTCTAGGAATAAACATGATGTTATCCTGGTAGTTGTAGATAAACTAACTAAGGTAGCTCATTTCATCGCTGGAAATCTAAAGGATGATTCACCAGTGCTGGCCAAAAGATTTGTACATGAAATTTTCAGATTGCATGGTGTACCAGAATTGATTATATCTGACAGGGATCCAAGAATGACATCAAGATTTTGGCAAACACTTAATACAGCTCTTGGAACGAAACTAAATTTCAGTTCTGCATATCATCTAGAAACGGATGGACAAACTGAGAGGGTAAATCAAGTGTTGGAGGACATGTTGCAAATTTATTGTATGGATCAACAAAGATAAATGGGAAGAGTATCTTCCATTAGTTGAATTCGAATACAACAACACTTATCACTCATCTCTTAAAATGGCACCATTTGAAGCACTTTATGGAAGAAAGTGCGAACCCTGTTAGGCGGGATAGTGTTGAGGATAGAGTGGTAATTGGACCGTAGATTCTCACAAAATGGAATAGCAAGTTAAGTTGTCGATTCAAGAATGATTAAAGGAAGCAGCGGATAGGCGTAAGAGCTATGCTTGACTTTAAGTGGATTGATCGAAGGTTTGAGCTTAGTGAGAAGGTTTTCCTTCGTGTTAAACCCATAAAGAGTTCTATAACTTTTGGCAAGGCTGCCAAGTTGTCACCTTGATTCGTGGGACCTTTCAAATTGTTGAAATAATCAATCCTATAGCTTATCGATTAGCATTACCACCTGCTTTATCTCGCATGCATGATGTTTTCCATATGTCCTTGCTTAAGAAATACGTTTCAGATCTCATCACATGTTTTAAATTGAATTCCTTGTAGGTCCAAGACCCAGGAATAATCGTGGTTAAACCCACATGAGTGCTGGAAACTCACCAATTGCATTTGAGAAATCATGAAATACAACATTGTAAGGTCCAGTGGGACTAGTTTAACAAAGAAAGTGCAACTTGGGAAAATCTAGAAGAGATGAAAATTGATTTTCCTTTTCTTTTTCAACAGAATGAAATCTATTGACAAAAATTTCTCTTATGAACTTATCTTTTTCAAGTTTATATGAAAGCCAGATGGAGGCAAACATTATTCAGGTTGAATAAAATGAGTTGTGACATTGATTTCTGGAACTATTCAAGTTGGAAATAGTCGCATTGTTTTGTGAACTAATAAATTGGTTGACCTGAAGGTTAATCAAATATGTAATCATCGGGACGATGAATCTTTTAGGAGGGAAGCATGTAACACTCTGAACTGTTGTTACTTCCTCCTGAGCATTCAAGTGTTGATATATGATTTCTTCTGTAAAAGGATGTGTTCCTTTGATTGTGAAGTCATGCTTGATATGTATTGTATCTTCTTTGCAATTGAAGATCTTTGACTGAGTCGGAATATGATTGGACTCTTTTATTTCTTTCATTTTTGCACCTGAGTTTAATCTGATCTCGGAATGAATTGTGGATTTATCCATCTATAAGACCCAACCTGGGATCAGTGGCATTGATCCAAGTGATGCTTTAAAGTTTATTCGAGATGAACAAAAATTATAGACCTTATGCAGGTTGCAAGGTCTGAATGCGTTGAATAAGCTATTTCGGAGTCTAACTTAGACTAATCGTGTTAAATGAATTGGTTCCCGATATCGTAATATCAGGAAGGTCTTGATCGTGGGCCAGGTAATAAATTCAGATACATTTATTCAACTAGCCTATTGGCAGTGCAGGAGTGAATCCTGTTCATGAATGTATGTTTGTAGGTTCTTTTTCTAACATTTGAAATGTTAGACCTAAACTAGATTTATTAAGGTTAGTAACCTAAAACTAAACTATAACCTAGGGGTTAGATTAGTGTTAATCTAACCTAGGCCTAAGCTATAAGCTAAATGTTCTAAGTTAGTAACCTAGCACTATGGAGGTTAGACTAAATAGCATCTTAAATCCTAACCTATGTTACTAACCTAACTAATGAACAAGGAGGAAAGGGGACCTATGAAAGGGTGCGAGCCATGGGTGGCAGTTACTATGGCATTAAATAGATGGATAAGTATGAAGGACAGGGATTTAGTGGAAGTTTCAAATGGCTAGCAAAAGCCGACGTGGTAGAGACACCAAAGATAGAAATGGTCTTTGAATTGTTTTTATCCATCGCCAACTATGGCAGTCAGTGGCAATGGAGATTGAGCGGGAAATTTGGAGTAAATGCAATTAATGAACTCGGTCTTCGAGCTCGGGTTTCTCGGGAAGGCATGCAAAATGGAAAACTGGTAGTTTGTTTGGTTTTTCATGCGCTCCGGTTTTCCCTCTATCTGATCACTGGTTCTTCGCACCAGTCTACTTGGTGTTGCATGGCAAAAATGAGTGTAACTCACTCTTTTCTCTATCAAGGAAAGTTTATAAGGCATGGAAATAACAATTTATTATTGTTGAATCTAACGTGGAAAAAGAGGAGAAGGAACGAGCTCCTTCAGTGGTCTTCTTTGGATTTTTAAGAAAATAACCAGGCATGTTAGGCCCTAACTTTTAAAGTTCTTGCTTTCTTTCAAATGATTTCATTAGAACAACTCTGTTCAAATGATTTTTGGGTTCAGTTGGTTTCTATGGTAATTGTGAATGGATTAGTTGTTGTATCTTCTTACTGGATGGATTTTTTTAGAGAACCCTTGATGGGTGTATATTTTGTTTCGAACGATTATACTATCTCGTTGTGTTTTGCATTCCGGATAAAGTTTGTGAAATGCATGCAAGAAAGTATACGAAACCTGCTCTGTGTGAGCCCATGAATTGTTTCCTTGTTGGGTTCAGGCTACAGTTTATACTTGCTGTTGATTCTTGTCAAAAAGGATACTGTTGGATTTTTGTTTGAATGTTCAGTATAATTCGACTTCTTTGTAAGTTCTGTCATGTTAATATAAGTGGTGGTTACTGAATCTTGTTGGGTTTCACTATATACTTAGGTTATTTTGAACGGATAACTTGCTGTGTTTATAGTATTTTAATGCGACCTTGTAGAAGTTGTTTCCCCCTTGTGTTGCAATTATGGGATTCAACCCGTCGATAAGTTTGCAATATATGTATTTATATGCAAAATGACTCTGTGGAGTCCTTGGAATGGTTTGTATATTATGGACTACTGTAGAAGTCATGTATGTGAATACTGGTAGTTTGATTCAGTTGGAGTCCTGGAGGGGTAACTGGTAATACGACTTCTGTTGTCTTGTTATGAATACCTTCGTTTAGCAATGAATTTCTTGGTACAGACTCAGTTGGTGTACTTTTTATGTTTTCCTCTCTGTGTAAGCTTAGAGTGAATATTGTTGTATGGGTTCAGTTGGAATCCTTGTTACGAAACCAGTATTTTGCTTCTGTATAAGCCTGGTTATGAACACTTTTTGTTTTTGGCTCTGTTGGAATCCTTAATGTATATATATAGATATCATGTATCTTGGCCTCTGTAGAAGTGGGTCGTGAATGCCATACTTTTCTACCTCTGAAGGAGTTCAGATGTGAATACGGTATGTTATTATTCTGGTTAGAACTCTTGAATTTGATATGTAACTTGTATCTTTCAACTTCTGTGTAAAGCCTTGTTATGATTTCGGTCGATACTGACTCAGTGAGAGTCCTTGAAAGGTGTCTAGTATTTTAATTTCATTCAAAGCTGGGTTGTGAATGTGGTTGTTATTATGAATACTAAATGTTATTAACTTCGGTGGAGACACTGAAAAATAATTCATGTTGTAACATCTGTAGGAGTTCCTGCTGTGAGTACTTTTAGTATTCTTGACTTGTTATCATACGAATTCAACTTGATTTGAAAACTTTAACATAAGTATTGGTTGAATTTGGCACTGTTGGAGCCCATGTTATGTTATATGTTGGCTCGATTCTCAATCTTTGTCCTTGCTGTGTTTTAGTAGGGACTAAATTGAACTGAATGTTGATGTGAGTTTTGACTCAGTAGAATTGTTCTTGTGTTTGAACATGATTACGTCTTCTATTAGCATGAATATCCAGTCGTGAGCTTGACTGAACTATAGAGCTGTTAACTGTACCTCGAAAATGATGGCATTGAATATTTTCTTGTTTGTCGCTTCGTATGGAAGGTTATGTGGAGTCTATTTGATAGATTATTCATCACTGTTTTGGCGTGAGAGCTACTGTACTGCTAGTAAGCTACAGGAGTTTGTTATATTTAAATTTTAACAAAACTGTGGTTCTTCTTGTGGCTCATTTGACTTATTCATATGCGTATAAGGTGAATGCTTACTCTCAAGGAGACGGTACAGTCATGAGCTTGTTTGAAGGGAAATATGAATGACTTTTTTCTTTCTCTTCTGTTGTAAAGTATATGTTGATATATTTTTATCTAACTGTTAGAACTATTTTTAACATATTGATGGAATCATGATTTGTTATGATATTCATTTTACTATGTTGAATGTAATGATCTGTCTGATGTTTGCTTGTCCTTGGGATTCAGATGGATAGTTGTTTTGGATACTTTCGTTCTTCTTGATTTCTAATATTTTGATGAAATATTTGAAAAGTATTTAGGACTATTCAGTAACGATAATATGAGTTACGCGTTTATAGTCATGTTTGTATTACAAGAGCATAGTCTGAAATATGTTTACTTGTTTGGTGAAATGATCTCATTTAAACAGGGTGTTTAATGAAAACAATTGATGGATTGTAATTGTTTTAAAAGTTAGTGCTTATCATGCTCAGTTCATCGAACTGACCCATGTTGACAATTTTTGCAGATGGTTTCCGTAAGAGGTAAAAGCATGCAGATCTGATAGGATGTTCAGATTGTGTAATTTGGTTTTATGATGAATTACAGCTTGATTCTCTAAATGTACTATATGAGGAAAGATGTTCTTTTTCTGTTGAGTATTGTATCAAGTATGCTGAATGCATAAAATGTATTTGATTAGCTCGAAGGGAATGAAAAGAGATATTTGTTACTTATGTGTTTGTATTCGTATCTTGATAGTTTGACCTTCTTCGGTTCAAATGATCTTGAGAGCATTGTTATTATTGTATAATTTGGAGACTTTTGTGATTATCAATGTAAGCTTGCAAGAATATGTGACTGAATACTTATGATTGTTTAGTAGTTCTAGTATGTTCTAGCTAAAGCTAAATTGGAATTTAGTTCACTGTCTTTCTGGAAGCTAGGGTTAAAATATACCTGAGCAGGAAGCTAAACAAGCTGAATAAATTATTACTTCCTGGTCTTAATCTAGGTCAATACGATGTTTAATTGGATTCTTAATCACTATATCTCGATACTGTTAAGTAAGATATAAATTCAGTTATGAGAACTGATATAAACCTAAAAAGGGTTTGGTTGGCAATCTCATGTGAAGATTATGGGTTATTGTCCAATTTCGTTGATTTAGAATTAAGTATATTCTATGAACTCCTTGAAGGGACCTCTAGTCTTAATAACTTCTCTTGTGTAATGGGTTTTACTAAGAAAAGTAATTCTAAGGTGAGGAACCCGGGGATTGGGAAAGACTACCCTTAGGGGAGCGTATCTCGGTATAATTTTAACCCAACGTATGTAATACTTATTAATAAGTAGATCTTTTCGAGGTGGATTTAAAGGTTGACGGCACAAGTCAACTGCAAGGTTGTACCTTCTCGAAGATACAACAATGCAGGTGACTTATGACGACACCCTTTGCATTGATCGTTAAGATTTACACCTTAAACTCGAACAAGTTACTCTGGGACTGATTAGGAATGTGGTCACGTTATAAGGCTGCCTAGGAGACTCGGGGTATCTTGACACACTGGTTTAACTAGGGTTGACCCAAAGATGTCGGCGTATCCCTAGTCCTCGGAGCATCCATATAACGTTGTCACCTTACTAATACGTTTTCGAGTGAATAACTTGGGATGAGAGACCGACAAAAGTCAGTATAAGACATTCTACATAACATAGGAATGGGGTGAAGGACGTATTCCAGATTGATGAGTATGTCATTAAGGAATACGAGACATAAGCAGTATGTTTCAAATCTTTGGCCAAAGTATCGCAAGTTGCTTGATTGCGTTGTCCTAAGTCACCTAGTCTAAGGGATGAGATGCCAATGAATAATGGTAACAATTATTCAGATAGGTTCCTTAGATAGAGCATTCTGAATCCTAGATTAGGGAAGAGAACTGCAAGAGTGTTGTGTTAAATAATAATGCCAACTCTTAATACACATGAATAGATCGGTAGATTACCGAGTCATGGAATGAATAGATCGGAGGTACTCCGAGTCATTACAGCTGCATATGGTTATCTGTTATAAGAATGGTTGCTTTGATTTGAGAGTTCTAAATTATGTATTTAGAACCAGGAAGCATTTATCAAAAAAATTTTACTTGTTCTAATGTATAAAATGAGGATGTTACAACAACTCAAGGTAAAGGATAAGGAAATTGAAAGACTCAAGAAGAAGTAGGAAGATACCATTCAAGTGACCAATTAAATACTCAAATGCAGGCCACCTTCCAAAATTTATGTCATTTTCTTAAAGGAACAAATGTTACGGTTAAAGATTACCTATATCAATTCGTAGATATCAGGTTTGATATAAGTGAATCCAAAACTTTCTTCATAATTTACCTGCAAATGCCTCATGAAATAAAATTGATGTTATGTGAGTTGTATATGTACAATTATGCCTTGGAATATGACAGAGACTAGATTCCAATACTTTACATTGGAGATGTTCCAATTAGGGCATTGTGCTCTTATTTTAACAATGAATTGTATAAAGAGAAGCAGATGGAAGAGTATAGGAAATTTTTAAAGGAGAAACCATTAATGATCAAGGGTGAAGCTGAAAATACAAAGGAAACTATTGAATAGTATGGAAAATACATGACACATTGATTGTATCAAACATATAGGATAGGATCATGGAAAGATACAAAAGGAATGTAGGGTACTTCTTCACCGATCTAAAAGGAACATCTACACCAACTGACTTTAGGCGTTTATGCAGCATCATATAGATAGAGCTAAAGAAAATTGAGGAGGAGCCACAAAAAAATGAATGAGGACATTCAAGATGTTAAGTCTTGGGGTGTGATGAGTCATTTTATTTCCTTTTAAACACCTCATCTATTGTATTCTGTTTAGCCAATTGTACCCCTGAACTTGTATTTCCTAGTGATACTGTTGAACATTTCCATTATAACTTGAACTCATGGCATATATATTAGTTAATATAATTATTACTAAGTTTTACTTTATTTTTTGGATTATGAGTATGCATTTATTCTTCAATTGGACTATGATTTTAAATGATTCCTTGTATAAATGATAGCCTTGTTTACAAAGAAGGTTTTATATGCAGCAAAGGATTCATATGTAATAACCGACATGCCTCCAAAGGAACTCATTTGCAGCTATGAGGTCATCCACAAAAACTAACATGCAACCAAAGGAACTCATTTGTAGCAAAACATTTGTAGCCAAAGTAGACCACACACATACATGAAACCGTGATTATAGTGATCTTGCATAATGTGGACTCTACACATAAGCTCACACGTATTGATAGAAAAATCAATTATGTGAATACAAAGAATAATCAACACCATTACCTAATTATGTGTTATAACTCAAACAAAGAACTAATTGATTTAACTCATAATTTAATAATTGGTTGATCAACTAATTGGTTAGTTAAGTTATGTGATTGTATGAGAACATCTATTGAATAGTTTTGTTACATGCATGTAAGTTTCTAGATTGTTTGGTTAAGATATTTTACTTAATCCAACTGAAACTCCTAGTAGGACTCTATCTCTTCATGCCTCTACTATAATGAAAGATATAAAAAGGAAAGATTAATGCTATAGAAAAAAGCATGCATATGTAGATTGATCCATGAGAAGCAATTTGTTGTATTTTCCACTTGTAATATTCATGCTGATGAAATAATAATATGAGCTCTGTTAAATTTTTATAGACATAGGCCTTAGGAGGGATTAGCACCCAAGGCGGGCCCACTTGCGATTTTCTAACCCTCTCCTTTTGTTTGTTGTTTTAATTCATTGCATGGTTAGAATTACAACAGTTTATTCCTTTATTTGTATTTTGTTTTTACATGATTTTTCATAGCCATAGTATTCATTTCAGTCATAGTCTAGTTCATTTCCATTATTGTTATTTCCTAATTGTAGTGACAAAAATTTACTTTTACACCTCTCAAACATATGTAACTGTGCATACAACACTGACAATATTGAAATTTTACGTCCCTAGGTTTGATAATTAAATGACTGTAGATTGATGAACAACATATTAATTTCTGCAAGTTAATTTGCACCATTAATATAAGATGATATCATTATAAATTCTATGACTTTTGTAGTCAAGAAGATAGATGCGGCTAAGGTATACATCTACTTTAAGCCAAGGTTGGTGAATGGCAAATATATTGAGGATGAATTTAAACTCTCAGAGTTACCTAAGGAAAAACATACAGTTGGAACAACAAAGGAGCACGAGGCCACCCCTCTAAGGACAGAAGCGCAGAGGAACATTCCAAGGTGAAGAGGAGGAGATACAAGATATCAGCACACTCAATCATGGTTTCAGAAGACAATCAATTGCAAGTACCAAGAGGCCGCATGAATATACTCCTCTAATATAGGAAGAATATGAGGTAAGAATTGACCTAGAGGCTGAGGACACAAAAGAGGAAGAGGGAGTCATTGTTGAACGAGGTTACAGGAGAAGGCTAAGAGTAAATCCAAAATCACATAGCATAGGCGTAGGACAATCTGAGGAAGTGAGGTCATCAAGGACTACTCTAGTGAAGTTGAGCCCATAGAAGAAAACATAGAGAAAGTGAAAGCTCATGACATGTGATGATAGTGAGGAAGAAGAGTTGTTAGATGAATCTTTTCACAACACAGTTCATCACTAATTATTTATGTGAAAGGAAAAGAGGAACACAGAGAAGAATAAGCCCAACACAACACAAAACTACTTAGTGAGTGCAAGGAATAAAGGCCAATCGAGGAGATTAAGAGAAATAAAAGAGCGAGGAGCTAACTGGAGAGTAGGGGCACGTCAAGTGAGAAAGGAGAAGGTACATTTCTGGGCACATAGATGCATATTCCCAAAGGTAGGAATAATCGGAGAAAAAGGGGAGAAGAAGTTTTGAAAATGCTAGACCTTGGGTATGTGAATGACCCAACTAAGATCATCCATGCAAGATTCCAAAGTACACTTGTTGCAAAGGAATTATATGGGTGGGAGATGATATATCCCAAGGGTGAAAACATACATATAAGAAATATATTGAAATAGAAAATGAAGAAACACATGGATGAACTAGAGTTTGATGTCAACGAGGAAGCATGTATAAGGCATAGAATGAAGAAGGCGCCTCAAGTGACCCATATAACAAGAATCCCATAGAGTTCAAAAATGAGAAAGATAACAATGCCTTGACAAAGATAGCGGAAGAGGTGGCTTGGATAAATTTGGATAAGGAAGCCATGCTCACGAGACTATTGAAAGACAATAAGAATAAGGAAAAGGAAATCCAACAATTAACTGAAGTGCATGACAAGGATGAGAGACACAAGAAGGCTATTTTTGAATATGCTTTCGATATTAGGAATGAGGTTTTTGTTTTACTGTAAAGTAGAGATACAAAAATATAAGAGGTAAAGGTGAGGAAGAATACCTATAGATAGTCAAAGAAGTTTGTGCATCGTCAAATTTTGACCAAGCTTATTGTGAAGAGATTCCCTTTGGCTAAGAGGAATGACCTGAAATAGAACATAAGACCAAAAATAGGATTAAAAATATCGGTTGGTGGATTTCCTAGTGGAAGCTAGATACGAGAAGTGGGATGCTTCCTAGGCTTTCAATCCTTTAAAAAAGGTAAGTTCTGATAAGAACATGAAATAAAGAGACCTACTGTAGTTGTATAGTTTAGATATCCTACACAAGAATAGTAAATCCAATCTAGTCTAATAAATGCATACAAGACTAAATCTAAGGAAGGTGGTTGGTGGTTTAAGGCCTGCATGTATGATAGAGGGTGTTGGGAAGGCCTAGGAGAAGTTGTGGGAGGTTTTGAGAGGTTTTAAGTAGGTGAATTGGCTCATTGGTCTAGGATATATTACTAGTCATAAAGACTAGTATCGATTGGGTGACCGATGTTGGTACCTGGCAATGAACTAACACCGATTGGGTGACCGGTGTTGGTAGGGGAAATTATGTGGAATGATTAAAATGGGGTAGTTTTAGGCTCTCTGTGCAATCACAGAGTATTGAGGAGGCTTAGGTAGGGTTGTGAGATGTTTAAGAATACTCGGAGGTAATAATATGGGTGTTTGGGAAAGGTATGAAGGTTCTTTGGGTAGATGGTTGGATGGAGGTGTTGTGGGAAAGATTCAGGTATTGTAACGGGTGAAATGAAATAGATAACTAGTAAATAACTAATATACTAAAACTAATGACAAAGGAGGAATGTACTTACTTGTGAAATGGAGATGAATAGCAGGAGGTGGTGATGGTTACAGAAGAATATGGTCCCGAATGAATGCAACAAAAGTAAGAGGCATGATGCTTCCCTGTGAGTGCACTAGAGCTCTGGATCAATTTGGTATGTCACAAGATTTTGGAAAAATCAAGAGTCAATATGTAAGGTTACAAGAGCCAAGAAGAAAAATTTGGAACCCAAAGAATGAGTTGGAATTGGCTAGTTAACGGAATCAATGATGGCTCTGTAACATATGCCAAATGAGGGAAAACCAACTTTGATTAAGGAAAGTTAGTTGTTTTTTACTAAAAATAGTTGATTCCTTACTTTTTTCCATGATATTTGATTATGGTTGCGGGTAAGAATGCTTGATTTGTGCTTGTAGTGGTCAGATTTAGATTGAGGAAGTAGTTAGTATTAATTAGGAGGTAAAGACTAAGTCTTGGTTAGGTTTTAGAAATAGTCATGGCTAATTATGGCAAGTGGTTAAGTGGTTAAGGCCTAGGGTTAGGTGGTTAGGGTTAGGGAATGGGTCAAAGGTGAGGTGGAATTAACTTTAATAAAGGTAATTAAATTAATTGTGAGGTGGGATTAGGATTAATTTAATTATGGGTAATTAAATTAATACTAATGTGTAGAAGGGGCCATGGCTAGGCGTGTGTGTTGATTAATTAATTGGAAGGGGCTAGAAGGATTGTGACCCAATTTTGGTGTCTACATTTTCCCCTTTATTTGGCATAGATTGTATTGACAAGCGACGATGAAAAAAAAGAGGTGGTTGTCCTAGGTATAGGTGAAGGTTAGGCTTCCCTAGGTATGGGTGGAGGTGATCCCCCTTAAACCAGAAATGATGAAGTAGTAGGTAGAATTGGTGATGAGTTTGATAAAGGGGTAGGTGATGCAAAAGGTGGTAATGTGTGGGTAATAGGTGGGGTAATTCAAACACACACATACATGTGTATAATTTGATAAGGCACTAGGTTGAAAATATCACAAACTCTACATATTCAAAGGTCGATAGTTTATCCAAACAAGGTTGATGTGGTCTAGGTATCTAAGGTATAGGATACATTCTGAAACACAAGAACACTATGTGTAAGAATGGGCATTAGGTGGGTTCTAAAGCACCAAAAGGTTTGGTCTAATTAAGATAAACATCATAACATCCGGAAAGGCAAGGTTGGTAGGATAAATAACATGAGTAACATCATCACAAGGTACAACAAGTAAGAAAATTCGAGTGTCAAATGGGCGTGGGTGCTTTAGGTGTATACGTAAGGCTATGAATAAGGCCGAGGTTTAGGAAAAAATGTGCCCTGAATTACATTGAGGTTAGGGGCTAGGTAATAAGGTAATTAGGTGGGCCTGTAAGGCTGGGGTGAGGCTGGGTAATAAGAAAATGGCATCCTACATAAAAAGAAGTTTGGTAAAGTAGGTATAGTTGGCTTAGGTAGGGTGACCAATATTGGTTCAAGAGGATCCACTTCCAGGTGAGGGTAACTCGATGCCGGTCACCTAGGGCATGATCTAACTGATGTCAGACAGGCAAAAATTGGGTTAAAATAAAAAAATCCATGTGAAAATGGATCATTTTTACATCTAAATTTGGTGAAAATGACATGAGAGAGAATTGTGGCAAGAAAGACAATAAAGAGAGTTAGGAGACCGAGTTAGTGAATTGTTAGTGGTTGATAGGAGTAGATTCAACGAGCCCACAAGATCTACATGAGTGATTCAATTGTTTGATATTGAAGAGGTTAATTCAATCATGGCACAAGTAGGAGAGGGCATAATAGTACCTCTGTTTTAGAGACCAAACATCCCACTATAGAGACGGAGCCAAGTAGAGGTAGGATTCGAGATCCATTATTGATTTTGGTTAAAACTAAGGTAGAAAAATGGAAAATTTGGTTTTTGAATTTTGATTTGAAATTTGGTTAGAAGTGGGTGAAATTGGGGATGGGGAGGGGAAAATGTAGGTTAATTAGGTGGTAAAATGAACATAGAGGCAATTTGGGGTATTTTGGGTGGGTTTTTAGGGTGTTTTAATCAATTTTTAAAATTCGAGAGATGCAGGAGTTCATCCCTAGGGCCAAACTAGTGATGAGACTCCGAGTTAGGTATCGTCTAATGTCGGTAAGCTAGCTAGCATCGATGAGGGCTAAAGGGGACTAGTATCGGTTAGGGTGACCAATGCAGTCAGTCCATTTAAGAGATGGAACTTCCCCGTGATATTCATGGAAATTTATAGATATGTTGTGGCCAAGTCTAGGTATTATTAGGATTGGATTATAGATGTCAAGGTATTAAGATTTTGTCATATACCAAGTACAAAACATAGCAGAAGTCGGTGCGAGGACCAGCTCATGGACGTGTAACACTAATAGTTCCAGGAGTCACCCTGTCTCATAGATAGGGTGAGAAAGAGGTGACTAGATCACGAGGCACAAGGAGTGAGTGAGGAGACATGAGAGAGTAGTAGATGTTTCGGGCCCTCCTAGAGTTTATCAAATAATGTATTTATTTTTTGTTTTGATTTTTGGTATATATACTAGCATGAGTGCCGAAGAGGCGATATTTTTATGAGATTGTTTTTAGAGACATTCATTATTTATATATCTCAGTATACATGAAACCGACACACATACATTCTAGTTATATGGTTGATGATGATATTTACATATAATGTGTTTGATTGTATTTCCATTGTATTGTTATCATGGAAACTGGATATAGGTATGGTTTATGTTATGGTTGTATAATTTTATTTGATTTCCATTATATTGATGTCTTTGAAACTAGATGATTAGGCATGGTTTGGTGATGTATGATTATGACTTAGTTTAATTGCCATTGTGTTGGTATTATGGAAACTAGTTATATGGATGGTTTGGTTTAAATTTCCAAGTTATTGGTTTTATGGAAATTAATTATAGGCATGGTTTGATTAATGTATTGATGTTATGGAAGATAGATGATTAGGCATGGTTGGGTTGATGTTATTATGATATGAGATGATGTTTTTATATTTCTAAGTTATTATTTTTATGGAAACTAACTATGTAGGCATGGTTGAGTTTGATTTGGATCTTCAATGTATTGATGTTATGGAAATTAGATGTAGGCATGGTATAGTTGTGTTATGGTTTGTTTAAATTTCCAATGTATTAATATGATGGAAACTTAGATGTATAGGCATGGTTTGGTTTAATTTCCAAGTTATTGATATTATGGAAACTAAATATGTAGGTTTTTGGTTATGGGGGAATAAATGTGGGGAAAAGAGTGTTCTAGCTAATCTTTGAGGGCCCCATACCCTCGAAGTGCTGCCTACATAACCCTTGCTAAAGGGGCCTCGGTGCCAATGTAGTTCTCCCTTAAACCATGGAAGAATGAGATTAGGGTAGATAAATTGAGGAGGTAGGTTAGGTAGATAATTTGGGTAGGTAGGTTGGAATAAGTTGGTTGGGTAAGTTATTTTTGAAAATAGGCAAGGTTGAATGTTTAATAGGCAATAGGTAAGGTGTATTAAGCATAGGCATAGATGACGGTGTTATGATTGAGTCCATTTCTATGGTCTTGTCCAGTTTGAAGAAATAATAAGTAAAAAATAAGAAAATAAAATAAGTTCCATGCCCATATTTTACAAGGACCATAGATGTCATACCCTTAAAAATTATTAAAAACAAGACCCTAGATACACTTTGCATGAGTGATGGGTCTAGAGTTGAAAGAAGTTGTGTGATCACAATGTGTAGAATACACACCACGTCCCTTGAATGGATATGATAAAATAAACATAGGGTAGGGTGAATGGCTTTCTTAAGTGTAACCTTGTTGTGGGATAAGATATCGTTTCGCAAGATACCCAAAACCAAAATAGGCAATTCCATGACCAAAAGTTTGTTTTTTTCTTGACTTTTTATTTTCTTTTCCTTTTTACATGTATAGAATGATCTTTGCGGTAATTCTATATTGGGATAAATAGGTTCTCCTTGAGTTCTTCATGAAGCTGATCGATGTTGGAAGCTCCATAATTATTTTTATTTAAGAGATACATGCTAGTCTTCTTTTTGTTAGATCAACTAAATACAGTAGGTGGCTAACTTTTATAGATGTCCTTCGAGGGAGCAATCTACTTATAGCAGCACAAGAGAGAAAGAAAGATTTTATTTTTGAGGGAATCATCTATTTGAAAGAATTTTGACTCAAAGAGTAGAGTGTTTTTATCCCATATATTTTTTTATTTTTGGACTTGAATTCATGGACAAGACTATAAAGGAGTATATGCCTCTTTTATGAAGGAAAAAACTATAGCACAAAAATATTAGCTATACATGAGAGGTTTCAAGTGATGAATGATCATGGGATTACATCCTGAAAAGGATGAAAATTATACATGAGTAGAGTCATGGTACTCATATTTAAATACAACGCCAAAAGGGTGACTCATAATCACACAATTATATTTTAGTCATTGGTCCTTAAAAGAGGTAGGCAAAAGGAAAGTTTCACTCGGGATGAATATATAAGTAACATAAAGTGATGTAGTAATTTATTCAACAATAGAATGGTCGAAGATGTAAAGCATTAAGGGGCTTAGGCTCAGGTTTACCCTCAAGAGAGGATAAATAATAAAGGCTTGATGCATAGGCATGGGTAACAATATAGGGTCCAAGCCAATTAGGGGAAAACTTTCCTCGTTTACTTTTCTCGGATTTGGTTACATGTTGGTTTTCCTTAAGGACAGGATCTCTAACCTTAAAGGTTCATTCATGAACACATTTTTCATAGGCACACTTGATGCATTTTTTTTAGATTTTAAGGTTGGCTATAATGTTTTTGTCTAGTAACTCTAGTTGTGTCAAACATTCTTGGAGGAAATCATCTTGAGAGCATATCTTTGAGTGATATATGAAGATATGGAATTTGGACCTCAAGAGGAAGAATGGCCTTTGTACCATAGACTAAAGAGAAAGGTGTGGCATTGGTATATGTACAAATGCTAATGCAATAACCCCAAAGGGCAAGAGGAATGTGCGTGTCCCAATCCTTACTAGTGTCATTGATAACTTTCATAAAAATTTTGTTGAGGGTTTTCTTGAAAGATTTGGCTTGGCCATTTTTCTATGGGTAATAGGGTGAAGAGAAACTGAGTTGAATGCAAAATTTTTCACACGCTTGGGTAGGTTTTTGTTTTCTAACTATTTTCCATTGTCAGTGATAAGGTGGTGAGGAACACCAAAATGACAAATGATATGATGATTGATGAATTCCATGATCTTTTTGGATTTGGTAGAAATGAGAGGAATAACCTCCTCCATTTTTATAGTATTTGGTCATTGTGATGATCCATTGATGATGTTGAGAAGAATGAGGTTTAATCTCTTTGATGAAATCCAAACTACATTAAGAGAAAGGCCAAAAGTCTCTGGCTCTTATAAGGCATGACTAGGTGTGTGGTAAAGGTTAGAATGTTTCAAACTTCACATAACACTTGATAGATTCACAATAGTCTTGGTTAAGGTTTGGCCAGTAATAATTGAGGTGAAGGATACGTTTAGTAATGGCAAGGCCACTAAAATGTGCACCACAAATCCCATCATGGATTTCTTTGATGGTATACATAATTTCAGAACTAGTGAGGCCTTAAGGAGGATAGAGTTAAAGCCACGTTTTTAGAGAATACCCCCATGAAGACATAGTGAGAGACACTTTTCAAAGTAAGGCTTTTCATCCATTGCAAGTGATATCTAGAGGCAAAATTGAAAGGAAGATGTAGTCGGTGAATTTCTTATACCAAATTTCATGTGGGTCGGTTTCAATTCTTCCCAAAAATTCACATTGTGAATAAGATAAGAGGGTGACTACAACTAGTGTACTTGTTAAAAATATTTTAGATTTTGAAGGTGAGGTAGGTATTTTTGAGGTGAGGAAATCCATGGTATCTATGAATTTGTTAGTGGATCATGGAGTGGTTTGAATGAGGTAGGTTTCAAACGTGGTCAAAAGTATGTTGACATGATGTTTATACTTTTAAAGGACCTCATTATGAAACTGGTACAAACCATTGACTTGGTTCACAACTAGTTGAGAGTCACCAAATATATTAATGGATTTAACATCTAGGGCTATGGAAATTTGAATACCCAAGACAAGTGCTTCATACTCAAAGTGATGTTGTTGGTGCAGTTGAAGTCAAGTTTGAAGGATAAAGGCATATGCTCACCATCAAGAGGAATGAGGATGACCCATGTGCCACCCCCACGTTGAAATTTAGAACCATCAAAGAATAAGGTCATCTAATAAATCGTATCATCAAGGGAGAGGGTAGCTATGCAAAAGACCAATAAAAGCATTTTTATGCTCTCGAAGGAAAGAATTGAAGGCTTCTTGTTCGGAAGAATCTAAAAATTGGCCTATATGTAGAATTCGAGGGTCATCTTAAGTGTGAATTTTAATCTCTATGGTCGATTCATTTAGCACTATTTGTGTCTTAGAAGGTAATGATTGGTGAATGTAAGAATCTTTTGCACCTAAATACGTGAGAATAGAATCATCATCTTGACATTGATAGAAGGTTTGTCATCATCTAATATGTAGGTAAATACAAGGAAGAGAAGAGGGAACCTCACCATCATGTTGATAGATCAAGGGTCCCAAGGAAATGATTTACAAATAAAAGGTAGGAGGGATGGATTTTGGATCCATGGACTCTGTGGGTAAAGGAAGAACAATAGGAGAGGAAGGTGGGGAAGAATTTTCTTCCTCAATAAGGGTAACATGAGCCTTCTTGGGGGAAGGCTACAAAGAAAAACCAAGTCCACAATGGTATTTGTGTTTTTGGGTGGTGTAAGGTATGATTGTGTGATGACCTTGCTCATAAAGACCAAAGTCAAAGCCTATCTAGGAAAATCAATGAATAAAAGTGTGGGAGAAGTGGTGATTAGTGAGGTATTGGAAGTTAGATGAGAAATGTCGGGTTATGGTAGGCGGTTCGGAGAATAAAAATTTTATATCCCCCATATGCCAAGTTGGTATGAAGGTGGGTAGGACCCACATGACGATCATAATGTGGGTATTGGTAAAGGCTTCCATACTCCTGATGTGTAAAGAAGGTATTTACATTGTATACGTGGTATTCCCCCAAGGAAAGGCATTGAAAAACACCTACTAAGGGATCATAGGTTGGGACTTGAGTAGTGGGAATAGACAAGCTACTTGAAGCCTTGAAAAGTGGAGTATTAGTGATGGTGAAATAGGTGTGTTTGTAGATGGGCTAGTTGTGGAATTTGTGACAACTAAGGGGATAGATTAGTTAACTATGGAAGATGTAGTGGTAGAAGTGGTAGATGAGGCAAGTAGGGGTAGTAGATACCTTGACTTGAACAAGGACATCATTTGGTCGATAAATCATGTTGTAGGTTTTGAAAGGGGAAGGATCTTCCTTAATGGTGTAGGGGTGCCCTTCATACTCAAATTTTATACAACGATGAAGGGTTGAAGTGAAACACCCCATAGCGTGAATCAAGGGTTGGCCAAGAAGAAATTTATATTAAAATTTCCCCTTTAGAACATAAAATAGTTCGGGATTGGTGTGGGGACCCACACGATGTGGAGGATAACTGTGCTAAGGGTAGAAGTCAAGTCATCATTAAAAGAATGCAATATAATCATGTTTTTATGCATGTAATGGGGGGTATGCATAATTTTTCATACACATGGGAAGAAATTATATTGATGTTAGCATCTCTATCAATCATAAAGCATCAAATGTGAGTCTCATTGATGTAAGCGGTGATGAAGAGAGCAGGATCGGATCATCCGATTGTAGAGGGGAAATCTCGAATCATCGAAATTGACAACGAAAACCTAAGGAGAGGAAATGGGTGTAGAAGTTTGAGATGGAGTAGTAAAGGAAGCCACATAATGTGGGGTAAATATTGCAGCAATATTTGGTGGAACTCGATAGATTGTAGAACTCAATGAGGTCCTACCAATGAGATTCATAGGTTTGAATCAGGTCCTATAAAACATCTTCAAAGGAGGTTGATGAATTTTTAATCATATTATTATGTGTGACTCTGTCACAAATAGGATAAGCAAGCCCAAAGATGGTTACCTTGGGAGTAGGTGCAGGTGAAATGGTGGGTGAAGATGCACCTTTGGATGGGCTACCAGCTTTTCTCTTTTCCTTTGTATTTATGTGATTGAGTAGCTACGCATACCATGTTGATTTCAAATATAAGAGGAAAATAGGGTTGTGGAAGTATAGGTAAAGGCTAGTGAATAGATATAGGATTAGGCCATGTGATATTGGGCGAGGGGAATTAGAACTTTCCTCCAACGAGTCATCTTCATCAAAGAGACCATCTAAATAATAAAGTTGAAGAAGAATGTTTTTAAGGGCCTTACAACTTTCGACATCATGCCCTAGTGAGTGATGATATGCACATATTTTGGATTCATCAAACCTTGTTGGTTTGGGTTTGAGTGGGTCATAAGGCTTAATGGGTGGTAGTGTGATAGCAGAGGTTTCTAACAATCTAGCGAGGATGTTAGAATAGGATCCTACCAATGGATCACAATGGGAAGTCAGAGTGGGTTTGGATGAAGGTGTGGATGATTTTTCATGAAAGAGGTGGAGTTGGGGTTGAGTCGGTTTAACTACCTTTTTGGTAGGTAGTGTAGTTTTTATTTTAGGTTACACCTTCTTGGGTAAATGTGCATTAGTAGTACATGATGAAGAAGGGGATGTAGAAGGTGTAGGTATGTGAGTCAACCAAGGTGATAATAGAGGTGTGGGTAAGATCATGGTTGAGGGTAATGTAGAAGGTATAGGTAAAAGATAATTTAAAGGTGTGAGTGATGATGAAGGCATGGGTAAAAGTGAAGATTGAAGTGAGGGTGTGGGTTTCCTCACTTTAAGTTTGCATTGGGGAGAGGTTTCTTGACCAAGGTCGATGGATGTGGGCCTAAGATTGAAAAAAGAGGTTAAGGTGAATAAGAAGGCATTGGAGAAATTGGGTTACAAGGATTAAGAGGTTATGTCTTCCTCTTAGGTGCGGGAATAGAATTGGTGGAGGTTTGTGAAGAGGTAATAAAATCTATCTTCACAAGGGGATAGACTAGACTAGGCATCAACAAGACCCCTAATGTAGTGGTAGGTTTAGGTGTAGGTGAAGGTTTGGGTGCGAGATGGAGGTTTGGGTGTAGGTGAAGGTTGTGGCAAAGGAAAAGCTGATGAAGGAAAGTTTGATATGATCAATTCAAGTGTGATAGGTTTAGTTTCCTAGAATAATTTAGGATAGATAGTTGAAGTATCAAGGGAAAAATCTGTATTTGGGTACAAGGATTTGAAGGAGCCCCAAAGTGTGGAGTAATCAACATACTCTAAGTAATCATCCAAATAAGAGAATGTTAAAGATGTAGAGGAAGATTATGACAACTTGGTGGTAATCCCTGTGAAGAATTATGAGGTCTATGAGACAGGGAAGTTTTTGGCTTCTAACTCTATTGGTAGAAGTGACGTAAGAAGGTTGATAGGATCTTGGAAGACCCTAGGAGAAGCATCACTTACAGGAAGAGGATATAAAATTGGCTCCTTTATGGGTCAAGGAGGGGGCAAGGTAGGTGGTGTAGACTCTTCCTTAGGTAGAGAAGAGGATAAGATAGGCTCTTCCATGGGTAGAAGCGTGGGTAGTGCGGGATCCTTGATAGGTGGAGGGATAAGTGGGGTAAGCTCCTTTGTAGATGGATTAGGTGAGGTAGGTTGCTTGGTAGGTAAAACAATGGGTAGGGTAGGCTCCTTCATGGGTAGAGGAGTAGGTGAAATAGGCTCCTCCATGGGTAGAGGAGCTTGTGCAAGAATTTCCTTAATAGATGGGATGGGAGGAAAATGAGTAGAAGGGACAAGTATTGTGTTGAAGATGGCAAGGATATCATGGACATTGGTGTCATTGTTAGAGGTCTCACTAGCCTATTTTAATGAAGGGGTATGGTTTGGAAAAGGTTTCTTAAAGACTTGAAGGTTTTGATTTTTCAAAGTGCGTTAGGGTTATCTAGGACAAGATCTCCATTATCTAACATTTCCTAGACAATGTTCTTGAATGTTTTACAATTTCCGTCACTATATCCCCTAACACGGTGATAGTTACAGTAGTCATTCTCCTTATATTATCCAGGGTATAGAATGGGAAGGGTCAAAACTAGTATGTGGTTTGATAGGTGGAAGGGTGATGGCTCCCACTTTTAAAATCTTTTCCAACACAAAGGAGTAAGGTTCTCCTATGGGGGTATAACATTTATGTTCATACTTGTACTAGAAATTATGAACAGGGACAGATCTTCTTGCCTTAGAATGATTGTTTTGTAGTTTAGAAGAAGAAGAGGAGTCATTCAACCTAAATGAAGCATTCTTGTTACACAACTTAACCTTTTCCTCTTGAAGGGCATGGATCTATAGCTTCCAAGACATGCTGAACGCCTCATCAAACATTCAATATGTTTTTACCTAAAGAGTTGGGGAAATGTTCTTGACACAAGCCCTAGTGAACAACTCTATCAGCTTGGGTTATGAAAGTTGAAAGGTGAGTTGATTAATGAGACCTTGTCATCGTATAATGAATTCAATGATAGAATTGTCATCATACTAAAGAATAGAGTATAAATCATTCATGGAGACCTTCTTAGAGATATTGATGGATGAGTTCTCAAGGAAGGTCTGGGCCAACTGATTGAAGGAAAATATTGAGTGCCTAGGTAAATCACTATACCAATCTAGGGTAGGTCCAGTCAAGTACATGGGGAAGGTCCTAAGGAGAAATACATCATCATGGATGATCAAATAGTAGACATTTTTGAATGATTGTAAATGATGTTGAGGCTCTTCCTTGTTATTAAATCAATTAAACTTAGGCAACTCCAAATGTACAGGATAAGGGTGAATGGGTATAGATGGATGAATGAGCTCATTATATATTTCATCGTAAGTTAAGGCATTGTGAGATCTAGAAACAGATGCTTCGAGGGTCTGCATCTTATCCATCATAATATTAGATTGAGGACTCCCCCTATGGTATAAGGGGGTGTATAAGAAGAATGGTTCATGTAAGACACACTAGTACATGGTGGTGCCAAATAAGAAAACTAAGATGATGATATGTAAGAGGGAATATATGATGAAGGCATGTACCTTGAATAAGAATTGGAGGCTGACAGGTAGTTTTGAGGTAGGGTGTAGGTGGGAGGAACTTGTGTAGGGACCCTCATGGCAATGTGAAGAAGAGTTTTGGGTATAGAAAGAACCAGATTACTCGAAAGGGGGTATAGGATGTTAACATCAATGGAATTTGTGAATTTATAGGTATTGATGATTTGAGAATACCTATACTAAGAGTTGTACATGATGATATAAAATATGTTGAGGTGCTAGCAGAGGTCGAGGGAGTGACATAGATCGAAAGTGTGACAGACAATCGAAGGTGCGGCAGGATGTTGAAAGTGTGGAAGATGTCAAGGATGAAGTTAGTGACATTGGCATGGGAGTAGGTAACATTAAAGTAAAATTCATGGATATAGTAGGGGGCATGGAGGTAGGCATACCAAACAATGGCTGACTTGATGAATCATAGGTAGAAGAGTGGGCAAGGTAATGCTTGCAAGGCCAAGAGGTTGTGATCAAGGAATTTTGAAAACTCCTCATCACCTATATGTACAGTCATGATATTGGGATCCATTTGAGATGAGATGGAGGGTGGTGAAGGGCTAGCGGAAAAGGGTACAAATAGCGTGAAAAGTTAGGGCTCATGCCTATAGGTGAGTTCAAACCATATGAAAGGAGGAAAAGATGTATTCTAGGATCTGCAGAACTAGAATAACTCAAAATAGATGTGTGATGAAGTCTGGTAGATAGAAATTGATTTTTGTTTCTGATAAAAATAAAAAACATAGAAATTGATACCGATTTAATTAGAATTGGGCCATTAGGTAGGAATATTAATGTTGGTCATTGACTGATGTTGAATTCTTATGAAAATAAAGAAATTTGGAAATATGAATAAGAAAGGTGTAAAGTGAGTATAAATGGGTCTTGTGAAGGGTGATAGAGAATTGGAAATGAATGTATTGAAAGAATTAGGACACATAAATTTTATATGTAAGAAGACAATGTTATTTTTGAGAGAATAATCAAAACATAGAGAAATCGACGTCAGTTAGTTAACTTAAGAGTACCCGATATGATGAAATAATCGATGCCTATTCATCGAGACTTTTGAGAATATGAAGAAATTTTAAATTTGGAGTGAATTAAGTCAAATTAAAGCCAACCTAGAAGTTGTGTATGGTAGAAAGATGTCCTATCACACTCAGAAAGAACTAGCATATTCCAGTTGTGATTATGGAGTGTGAAAGAGAAGAAAATGTGATGATTCTTCCTCATAACTCAAAACGTAATTAAATCAAGAAAAAAATAGCAAAACACGTAAATCCTAGGTGTCATATTTTAGTTTTTAATGGATTGTGCCTTTTAGAACTGGATGTGAATGAAATAGAGTTTTTGGATAATGAAGGTTCCCTAAAAGCAAGCTATGTCTTGTTTTGGGTTAGTTTTGGATAAATTTTCTTCAATATACCTTTTGGTACGTGAGGTCTGAGCTCTGATATGATAAATCGGCCACAACATCGGGTGGGACCCACTGTCAATGGGTTGTTAAATCCTTGATGGCTTCTTCCTGGAAGGGAAATGTTTAAGAAATGTGTAAATTGTGTAAGTGGTTTAGCTTGGGAGTGTGTGCACAAATGTGAACTACATTTAATCCAATCCAATCACCAAGTGGTCATGACCTCCACCATGTGATTTCTAATTAAATCTATGTGATCTAATGCAACACTCAAAGGATGAAATGCACAAATTTTAAACCCAAATCGAAAATGATATTTGATGTAGAAAGGAGAATAGGAAGAGGAATGATCTTTCACTAAATGTAGTACAGAAGAAAAGAAGAAGTGTTCTTTTTAAGCACCAAAGGAAAAATTTATTTTAGACAAATAGAAAGAAAAGAATATTTCTAGGGAGAGATTTAGTGTGAATTTTTAGGAAAGAAACAAACACACAAATGCACCCTATATGAACAATGAAAAGAACCCACAAGATGGGGTCCCATCGGGCATGCCAAAATGTTTCACCATAAAGTAGAGATAAAATAGATAAGAGGTAAAGGCGAGGAGGAATACCTATAGATAGTCGAAGAAGGTTGCACATCGTCAAATGTTGACCAAGTTGATTATGAAGATATTCCCTTTGGCTAGGAGGAATGACCTAAAATAAAACACAAGACCACAAAAAGGATTAAAAAGATTGGTTGGTGGATTTCATAGTGGAAGCTCGATCTCGGGAAGTGGGGTGCTTCCTAGAAGGCTCTTAATCCATGTTTTAAAACAAGTTAATTTTTTTATAAGAACATGAAATAAAGAGAACTACTCTAGTTGTATAGTTTTGATATCATACACAAGAATAGTAAATCCAATCTAGTCTAATAAATGTATACAAGACTAAATATAAGTAAGGTGGTAGGTGGTTTAAGGCATACAGGTATGATATAGGGTGTTAGGAAGGGCTAGGAGAAGTTGTGGGAGGTTTTGAGAGGTTTTAACTAGGTGAATTGGCTTACTGGTCTAGGATATATTACTAGTCATAGTGACTAGTATCGATTAGGCGATCGATGTTGATGTCTTGGGAAATGAACCGATGTTAGTTGGGTGACCGGTTTTGGTAAGGAAAATTAGGTGGAATGATTAAAATGGGGTAGTTTTAGGCTCTCTGTGCAATCATAGAGTATTGAGGAGGCTTAGGCAGGGTCATGGGATGTTTAAGAAGACTCAGAGGTAATAAGATGGGTGTTTGGGAAAGGTATGAAGGTTCTTTGGGAAGATGGTTGGATGGAGGTGCTATGGGAAAGATTTGGGTATTGTAATGAAATAGATAACTAGTAAATAACTAATCTATTAAAACCAATGAAAAAGGAGGAATGTACTTACTTGTGAAATGGAGATGAATAGCAGGAGGTCGTGATGGCTACAAATGAATATGGTCCCAAGAAAATACAACACTAGAAGGAGGGGACGATGCTTCCTTGTGAGTGCATTGGAGCTCTGGATCAATCTATTGATGAATCATGTGGTTTTTGAACATTGTAAGGGCATCGGCATGTTGCAAGATTGCTTTAGAAAACTTGAGGTTCATATGCGCAAGGTCACAAGAGTTAGGAAGAAAAATTCAAAATCCATAGTGAATGAGTTGGAATTGGCTAGTTAATGGAACCAATGATGGTTCCATAACTAGCATTGGACCGAGGGAAAACTAATGTTGGTTAAGGAAATTTAACGGGATTTTACTAAAAGCGGTTGATTCCTTACTTTTTCTCACAAGATTTGATTATGGTTGTGGGTAAGAATGCTTGATTTGTGCTTGTAGTGGTCATATTTAGATTGAGGAAGTAGTTAGTATTAATTAGGAGGTAAATACTTAGCCTTGGTTAGGTTTTTATACATAGTCATGGCTAATTATGAAAAGTGGTTAAGTGGTTAAGGCCTAGGGTTAGGTGGTTAGGGTTAAGGAATGGGTCAAAGGTGAGGTGGAATTAACTTTAATAAAATTAATTAAATAAATTATGAGGTGGGATTAGGATTAATTTAGTTATGGCTAATTAAATTAATACTAATGTGTAGAAGGGGCCATGGTTAGGCATGTATGTTGATTAACTAATTAGAAGGGGCTAGAAGGATTATGACCCAATTTTGGTGTCTATAGTTATGGAGGAAAAACCATGATTTGATGAGTGCACATAAAATACATACCCATTGACCTTATATTTTATACAAGATTTTGTTCACCTTTTTCTTAAGGAGAATCCGAACATACAAGGGGGACTAAAGAAGACAACTGCTGACAGAAAACGGAGAAAAATAAGAAGATTATAGCGTGTAAGATTGTGGAGTACGACACCATGCTACAAACATTGAAGGAAGAAATTAAGAAGGTAGGTAGGGTGTTGGAAAATTTTAAGGATCTGTAATATCTCCTTAAGGCATGTACAATCCAAGGAAAATAAGGTTCAAGAGGCCAAGAAGGATGAGATGCTCGAAGAGAAGAAAAATTGGTCGTAGTTGTAAAGAAATGCAATATACTTAAGGTAGTAAGGGAGCCTTATGAGATACAGATAAATGAGTTGGAGTCATTGGTGGCGAGAAAAATTAATTTTATGGAAGGAATGTGTTAGGTTGTGGAGCCTGTTTCATGTGAGAAAGTGTTGAAGACTATACACTAAGAGTATTGTACACTTTCCATAGTTGTCTCACTGGGTTCAGGGCCGGTAGCCCCTCGTGTAGTAGGGGTTCAGGCGCGCAACCCCCAAAAAAAAAAATTGGCCTTAAAACATGCCCGATATATCAGAAACGTGATTTTCTCATATGGGAAGGTTTTGGCCCATGGTTTTGATACCCACGGTTTTGTAAAACTACTTAAGTAGTTGTCTATTTATATGGTTTTGTGCATATGGTAGACATAATATAAATATTGAAGATGTGTTTTGAATTCATATGTGAATTCTATAGAGTTTGTTGAGCATAGCTCCAAATGGATCTGGGTATTGTATTGAGAGAGCGGTGGCTTGTAATAAAATCTGAGTAAGTGATTCTTTGTGGACGTAGCCCAAATTGGGTGAACCACGTTAAATACTGTCTCTTTGTGTTGTGTTATTTTATTCTACACTTTTATTTGAGATTTGTAATATTTTATGCATATTAGTTTCTACTGTTACAATTCTATGAGGGATTATTCCGCATATTTTATCCCTTATTTCCTAACAATTGGTATCGAGCCTGTTTTGGTTTGCTGAAGTGTTGAAATGTAGGGAAAGTTTTATCTTGAGAGGGAGATATGGTAGATGATGGAAGATCTAGGGTTGATAAATTCAATGGGAAAAACTTCAGTCTTTGGAAGATGCAGATGGAAGATTACCTTTATCAAAAGGATATTTATATTCCGTTATCTAAGAAGGTGAACAAACCCTCAAGCATGATGGATGTGGAATGGGATTTGCTGGATAGGAAGGCACTTGGGACAATTCGGCTATGTCTTGCATCTTCGGTATTATTTAATGTTTCAAAGGAAAATACTACAAAAGAATTGATGGATGCATTAGGGAAGTTATATGAAAAACCCTTTGCCTCTAATAAGATATTTTTAATGAAAAATTTTTTTAATATGAAGATTCCCGAATGGTTCAAGTAGAAGATCATTTAAATGATTTTAATATAGTTGAAATATGTTATCTTTGGTTACTGATAGAATTTGATGAAGAAGTTAGGGATTTATTATTTCGTGATCCTTACCCGAGAGTTGGAATAGCCTAGTAATGGTGGTAAGCAACTCGGTTCTAGCTAACTCAAAGTTGAATTTTGAGGATGTTGTAGGGGTGATTCTAAGTGAGGAAATGTGAAGAAAAATCTCTAGGGAATCTTCTACTTCAGGAATGATTTGATAGTAGAAACTAAAGGGAGACAAAAGAATAGAGGAATCCGTGGAAAATCAAAGGATCGAAATTTCAAAATCTAAAAGCAAGATAGTATGTTGGCATTGTGGAAAGTCTAGGCATGCAAAGAAGGACTGTTGGGAGCTTCGAGACAAGAAGAAATAATAGGAAGAAAATAAGGAGGCAAATATGGCAACGGGTAATGTATGTCAGGATGCTTTGATTCTTTCTTTGCACAATATTACTGAATCTTGGGTTTTAGATTCAGGGGCTTCTTTCCATGCTACTCCACATAGGCATTATTTTGTTGATTATGTTCAAGGAGATTTTGGGCATGTTTTTCTTAGTGATGATGAGCCTTGCAGCATAGTTGGAAATATTTTGTTCAGGTTAAGATGTAGAATGGGAATACTTGGCTATTGAAGGATGTCAGACATGTGCCTACATTAAGATGAAATTTGATATCAGCAGGGAAATTAGGAAGTGATGGTTGTACTATGATATTTACAGCGGACTCTTGGAAGGTTACCAAGGGTGCTCTTGTGGTGGCAAGAGGTAAGAAGGTTGGAACCTTGTATTTAACCATTTATAGAATTAATGTTTGTAACCTTGTGGCGCTATAGGCTTGGTCATATGAGCCATAAGGGCATGGAGATCATAAAAAAGGATTTTCTTAGATATACAGAAACATGTTTGGAGTTCTGTGAGGACTGCATATATGGGAAACAGAAGTGAGTAAGGTTTCTCAAGGTTGGACCTATAAAGAAAGAGTAAGTTAGATCTGTGCATTTTGATGTGTGGGGTCTAGCTCGTATCATCTCTTGGGGTTCGATTTATTATGTTACTTTTATTGATGATGCAAAAGGAAAGTTTGGGTTTTTGTATTAGAAACAAATATGATGTATTTAACACTTTTGTTAAATGGAAAGCCTTGTAGAGAGAATGAAATAGGTCTTAAGCTAAAATGTCTCGTAAGATAATGGAGGGGAGTATTACAACAATGAATTTGATGATTATTGTTCTAAGAATGGAATCCATAGGAAAAAGACAGTTCCAGGAACTCCATAGCGAGAATGAGGTGTCAGAAAGGATGAACAGAACAATAATGGAATGTGCTAGGAGCATGAGGTTACATGCAGGATTGCCTCTTTCTTTTTGGGTAGAAGCGGTGAGCACAGCTATGTACTTGATAAATAGAGAACCCTCAAGTGCGTTGGATGGAGACATACCCGAGGAGGCTTGGTATGGTAAGAAAGTTGATTATTCATTTATTAGAGTCTTTGGATGTGAGGTGTTTGTCAATATCGATAAGGATGATAGGACCAAACTAGATGCTAAATCAATAAAATGTACTTTCATTGGTTATGGTGGTGATGACTTTGGATATAAATGTTGGAGTATTAAGGACAAGAAAATAATTCAATCTAGGGATGTGGTCTTTAATGAGAAAGTCATGTTTAAGCAACAGTTACAGGAAAACAAATAAGAATCCAAGAAAGAATATGTAGCAATAGAGGATCTTCTGGATGGTAAAGTGACACATGAATCAATTTAGGAACCTCCTCAACAGGAACCCCAAACTCCTATATTGATGAGGTCTTCTAGGGTAAGAAGAGAACCCAATGTTTTTTCCTTCTCTTTATTATTTATTACTCATCGATAGTGGAGATCCAAAGATCTTTGATGAAGCAATGCATGTAGATGCCAGAATAATTGGGAGAAAGCCATGGATGAGAAACATCAAGATCTCATGGAGAACCAGACATGGGATTTAGTGAAGCTACCCGAAGGAAAAAATCATTACAGAACAAGTGGGTGTTCGAGTCAAAGGGGAAGAAGGTTGAAAGAAAAGATACAAGGCTCCTTTGAATTCAAGGGGTTTGCATAGAAAAAAGGTATATATTTTGATGAGATTTTTCTCTTGTAGTAAAAATGACTTCTATTAGAACTATTCTTGGAATAGTTGTAGAAAAATACTTGCACTTAGAGCATCTTGATGTAAAGACTACATTTCTCCATGGTGATTTAGAGGAGGAACTATATATGTAGCAACTAGAGGGCTATGAGGTCAAAGGTAAAGAGGAGATGGTGTGCAAACTAAAGAAGAGCTTGTATGGCTTGAAACAAGATCCACGTCAATGGTATAAGAAATTTGATAGCTTCATGATGGAGAAAGGTTATATTAGATGTCATTCTAACCATTGCATGTATACAAAGAAATTTGAGGATGGAAGTTATATTATCCTTTGTCTATATGTGGATGACATGTTGGTTGCAGGTAAAAACATGCAGGAAATAAAAGTACTCAAGAAGAAGCTAAGTGAATCCTTTACTATGAAGGATTTAGGGGCAGCCAAAAAAATCCTTGGTATGAGGATATCTCATGATAGGAAGGAACGAAAATTGAATTTATCTCAGAAAGAGTACATTAAGAAGGTCTTAGAGAGGTTTAATATGTAGGATGCTAAACCGGTTGGGACTCCTTTGGTAGGCCATTTCAAGTTATCAAAGGAACAGTGTCCCAAGATAGAGCAGGAGAGAAACCAGATGTCCAAGGTACCTTACTCATCAGCAGTTGGTAGTTTGATGTATGCCATGGTGTGCACCAGGCCTGATATTTCCCATGTAGTGGGAGTAGTGAGTAGATTTATGAGTGATCCAAGTAGAGATCACTGGCAGAAGTAAAGTGGATCCTTCAATATTTGAGAGGGACCATGGGGATAGTTTTGTGCTACAATGGATCAAACACCACTTTGTGTGGTTATGTAGATTCAGATATGGCTAGAGATGTAGACAATAGGAGGAGCACAACAGTTATGTTTACACTGTAGGTGGGACAACAAGCTAGGATTTCACGACTACAGAAGTTGGTGGCTTTGTCAACCACGGAGGTTGAGTATGTTGTTGCCACAAAGGAAAGCAAGGAAATGATTCAGCTACAACAATTACTTCGGAGTTGGGGCATAAGGAGGAAGGAAAGTTTCATAGTGATAGTCAGAGTGTTATACACCTAGCTAAGAACTCTACTTTCCACTCTAGGATGAATCATATAAAGTTAAGGTACCATTTCCCAGAAAACTTTGGAGGAAGAGAAGTTGAAGCTGAGAAGATTCATACCACTCGAAATCCTTTAAACATGATGAACAAGGTGGTCACAAGGGAAAAATTGAAGTTTTTTTCAGCTTTGGTTGGTCTTCACGAAAACTAGTGAAGGGTTGAGAAGCTTGCTCAGAGGAAAACTAGTCTCCAAGTGGGAGATTGTTAGGTTGTGGAGCCTATTTTCATGTGAGAAAGTGTTGAAGACTATACACTAAGAGTACTATACACTTTCCATAGTTGTCTCGCCGGGGTTTGGGGCTAGTAGCCCCCAAGAGCAGGGGTTTGGGAGCATAGCTCCTGAAAAAAAAATTGGGCCTTAAAACATGCCCGATATATCGGAAACATGATTTTCTCATATGGGCAGGTTTTTTGACCCATAGGTTTATGGGATGGTTTTGGCCCATGGTTTTGATACCCACGGTTTTGTAAAACTACTTAAGCAATTGTCTATTTATATGGTTTTGTGCATATGGTAGACATAATGTAAACATTGCATGTGTTTTGAATTCAGCTATGAATTATGTAGAGTTTGTTGAACATAGCTCAAAACGGATCTGGGTATTATATTGAGAGAGTGGTGGCTTGTAATAAAATTTGAGCAAGTGATTCTTTGTGGATGCAGCCCAAATTGGGTGAACCACGTTAAATACTATCTCTTTGTGTTGTGTTATTTTATTCTGCACTTTTATTTGAGATCTATCAGATTTTCTACATATTAGTTTCTACTATTGTGATTCTATTAGGGATTATTCCACATATTTTATCCCTTATTTCTTGACAAAATGGTATCAAGCCTATCTTGAGTGACAAGGGAGATGAAGCACAAAGGTGAGGACATGACTCCATATGAGATGGGAGATATAATTGGGGTCATCCCGTGATACAATGAAGAAGGGGCTAGGAGAATGGAATGAACTGGAGAGTATAATAAATAAAGAGTATCTTGAGCTTCTTATAGTTAGTTGAGGAGTAAGAAATAAATTAGCACTAAACATTCTTCCATCATTTCATTCTTTGTAAACAAATTCTTTTCTATTCTTTAGTCTTTGTATCCTGAAGAGATAAGTCAGGAAACCCCATTATCGAGGACAATACTGTGATTAGCGTGGGGTAATGTTGGACTGGAAAAAATGGCTAAGTATGAAGAGCTTGAAGGATAATGAGGCATGCAAGTGGGGCACGTGCATGCACGAAAGGGCCAATTGAAGTGGTGAGCACCTAGGAAGGTAGAACTTAGGACTTAGCTGATTTTGTAATTATGGGCTAAAAATAGAAAATTAGAGTTGGAGTGTGAACCAAGAAAAGGAGAAAATAAAGGAGACTTGGTGGCCAAGGAAATTATATTTTTGGATAAAGCACATGCAAATCCAATATGAAAGGTCATTCATGGATCGAGCTAATAATAGGATTAAACAAAATTTTATTTATAGGATTAATCTATTATTAGGGATGTTAGAAAATCATGCATGCTTTGTGGATTCTCTTTCACATATGTATGTCTATTTTGAGCATGCAGTATATTTTGAGAAAGCATGGGTGGTGAAGGGATAGTCCCCAGACCTATATATACTTTTTTTTACTCCATTATGTTATGAACCCATGATGTAATAGTGTTATGATGCTCTGATGTACTAGTGCACATGACTATGTGGCAATGGTTGTTATGTATTCAACTACTGTTATGTAAGAATTTATTATAATGGAATATAAAGGATGGATTATGGTCATTGATGTATATGAATATGGTGATTACATGGTGTAATTAATCTTATTGTGTATTTGATCTGTTATGTTTCCTTTTTACATGTGTTTCCATTATAATTTTATGATATGATGTTTATAATGAGATGCACTTGAATTTATGCTTTGATATTGGTAAATATGGATATTTATGCCAACATCAATCATATCTATCTGAATGAGGTTCCAACATGCATAATAGTTAAGTTGAAATAAAAGACTACAATACATATAGAACTAGTTTACTTTTAGTTCGTGAAGGAAGCAAACTAGGGATGCACACATGGAAGCACAATAGGTGATATTTTTGGGAGTACCTTTGGAGGATTTTTATAGGCATGTCCTTAGGAAAGGGTATCAACACATATAACATTAGATGTAATCCTATAGGTGGTGTGACGGTGCAAATAGTGGGTGTACATTTCAGTACCAAAACTGGGACACAAGGGATTTCATCTACAATAACTCGGGATATGGAAGGCAATGTAGGAGGCTCAGGAGGTTCAGGTCAGCCACCACATGGAGGAAATCCTAGTGGAGATTTAGGGTCTAGGTCTAGTTCTAACCTAGGGCGGGTCCACAACCACCTCCAAACTAGCCTAATCATACTTCTCCTCAACAACCACAACAACAAACACCTCAAGTCTAATTTGAAATGTCTCTTCACTTACCGTGACTATATGGGTGTGGAAGATGCAGCTAAGCATGTTCATAAGTGTGAATTTCTATGGGTAGCGAAGGGCATTACAACCCTTGATAGAAAGTTAAGTCAATTTTCCACCACACTTCAAGGGCACACACATAGTTGGTACAAAAGTATGATCCCCACTATATTGCGGTCGATTATGATGCATTTAAAACAACATTTTTGGTTGAGCTCCAAATTATAGAGTTTGAAAAACAGAGAATCAATGCACTAAAATATATTAATCAGGGCCTCTCAAAGACTATAAGGGCGTATGATGCATATTTTAATATTCTTTTATCTAAACTATTGTATGATATTCATAAAATATAACATGAAAAATGTTTTTTGGAGGCTTATTGACCCGATTCTATAGAATTTTATCACATAAAACTTAATCGAGATCTGCACAATGTGGTAAAAGTATCTCTACATGCTAAAGTGGTTGGGAGTGTTGATATTAGAGTGAGCCCATTTCGGAGGAACATATAGAAGTAGTGGTTGAGAAATTGGAGAATCTATTGGAGAATCTATTTGGTGATTCACTACACAAGACACATAGTGGGTTATGGTACACTCGATTTTGAAGTTAAGGACCATACGGAGGATATCTGTACATGAAAAACTATGCACACACTTTGTTATAATCTTCCAATATCTATCACAAGAATAAATATGTATGGAACTTTCCTCTTACCATGTGCTACAATGAAGAATTTATCCATGTATTATAAGATCTCGTGATATGCACACTCATGATACCAAGTATTTCCAGATGATAGATCAAATTCATGAGGCTTACGAGACTAAATTTATAAAAACCATGATAGAAAGTAGTTCTTAGGTGCAGTAATCCTAGCATAAAGATGTGAGGGAATCCTTTTTCCATTGAATGAGAGAAACTACATGCAAATATAATTAAACAAGATAGGTATTAGATAGAGATTTGATGAGTTTCTCAATAAAGGCCAATCTCAGGAACTAATGGGATTCCTCAAAGGGTGTCAACTCATTTTTTCAATTAAGTGATATGATATGAAAATAATTGAAAATAAAAGAATGATTAGAATTCTAGATGGATAAAGAGATCATGTTCCATATGATAGGTGGCCCAATAGAGGGCTATGGTAATCTTGAATTCCAAGAAGTAGATAAACTAGAACTATTCAATAGTGTCCCATTCTTCTTGTATGATTTCAAGTTGGTCTTCTATGTTTGTGATTTCATGCGTCAAGGAGATGAAACAAAGGCTGAATTTGTGCATGATGTCGAAATGTTCCCAGGATAAAGGGTTACAAAATGATTGAAAGATCGTAAATGTTGGTAAAGGGGTGTGCCTCACATAGAATTGTCATCTACAAATATGAACATCTTAAAAACAAATATATTAAGAAGAGGATAGAATGATAAAATGAAAAAGAGTATGCAAATGTGATTAAAAATGATAAAATGATAGAGATTGTTGGTGATTTAGGTAAAAGTGTTGGCAATTTAGATAAATCACTAACAATTACGATGAAAAGAATAATTATTTGATAATATGAAAATTGGATGGAAAACACTTGATTAAAAGGTTGATTTAGGTTTGTAAGTGATGTTTAAAGAGATTGTAAGGTAATTAGATGGAAGTACTTACCTTTGTAATGGAAAACAGACTGACAGAGATGAAGAATCCTTATAAGAGTTTATGAGTGATCCAAGGGTCTACATGGGTTGTTGGAGATATCAAAATGTTGATTTTGTCTATGTCTAGAGTGGAATAGAGCTTTCTGGAAACATCTCAAGATCTGTTTCAATGAGGTTTAGTGTTTCTTTTATAATCACTAGAGATTTTGTTAGAATTAGTGGTGAGCTAATAAAAATGGGGAAACGGGTTTTGACTTGGTTTAAACCACTTCTAAATGAGGTTTTCAGGATAATGGATGAGTGAAAATGGTAGAGGATGTTTTAGGAGGAGTTAAGAGGTTGAGTGTTTATGATAAAAATGAATTTAGATGGGTTATGGGTGGTTAGGGAGGTTTTAGGATAGGTAAATGGGTTTTACGAGGGGTAGAATGTGCTTTTATGAGGGTAGAGGTATGACTTAATATATTTTTATGATTTAATGATAGGGTTAGATTAATTTTGAGATATGAATGCGAGGGATGTAGGAGGGTCGCCTAGGGTCCTGAAAACCTAGTGTCTACATTTTCCTCTTTTTTCAAGTGGTCTGTAATGGACAAGCTATTGGATAAAAATGAGTGGAATTATGAGATTCGTGTTGGATAGGTGGCCCCCATCAAACTGGGGTTTATTGTGATGAAGTGTAATGGTCACCAATTTTAATGGGTTGTTTGATGAGATAGGTTTTGTGTGATGTTGTGTTTCAATTCAAGATTCCCCAAGACTAGGCATTAAAAAAATTCCACAAAGGTTGAATTTTTGCAACTTAAAAGTCAAGTGATAGGGAAACCAATGGTTTCTTAACCTATAAACATATGAATCATAGGAATAAGTTATAGGAAAAGGTTCCCAAAATCATATGGTATCCACGATGTATCATGAGACACATGGTTGATAAAGGATATTGCCATAAAGGTGGGCTTATGCTACCAATAATTCAAGTAATAGGGGAACCAAGGGGTTCTCTATCTATAGACATATGACTTATTAGTAGTAAGGGAAAAGTTTCCCTAATGTCTATGAAATCGAAATGGATTTGATAAAGGTAGGCTTTATTTAGAATGATTGATTTTGATTTTAAGAGGGTCTCGAGGCCTAAAAATAAGCACATACTTTAAAAATGTGTAATTTTGGAAAGGAATGATGAAAATGATGGTTTAATGAGGCTCGAGAGGCCATTTAATGATGTTTTCTTAATAAAAAGGAGGGAATCACTAGTGATTTGGTTGAAATCACAATTGATTAGCCCAATCACCGCAATTGGGTGGGTAGTAAAAATTTCATATGAATAGTTGATTTGGAGGCTCATTTGGTCATTGGAACTTGACAATATTAAGAGACCAAAAGTAACCTAATTTGATAAAAAAATTAATTTAAGTGGGATGGAAGTAGCGAGAGGTGTATAGAGGTGACAGAGGTTGACACGTCTTTGAGGTAGGTGGTGTACTTAAGTTTTTGTTATTTTTGTTATTTTTTTGTTTTTTCTAAAAATTTGGAAGCACTTAGATACTTCTAGTGACTTCGTATAAAATAACTTGAGATTTATAGGTCACTTAGTGATTTTTATTAGGTCTGTAGTGATTTAGTTATAGTCATTTGGCAATTCTAAAAATTTTGTGATTTTATTGATTTTTGATTGATTTTTGGTGGATTTAGATTTAATTGTTCATTTTTTTATTATTAGATGTAGGCTCTGGAGAGGGAGACGTCATGTGTTAGGATCCCGAATATACTTGATGATGTTTGAGATTTATTGTCAAATGATGAGTCAAATCATTTAGATGGTATTACTAGGTGGGATGTGTCATTACATGCGTATTCGTAGTGACATGAGTTCTTTGTTGGCATATTGTGAATGATGGTACCATGTAATAAGAATATTTTGCTTGCCTATTGGGAAGATGACAATAACTTTGGAGGATATGTAATGGATATTACATTTTCTGATATAGGGTGAGAAAATTTATGTTATTGATGAGGATGGTAGGGGAGATGTTATGCAAAAATTTTATGGTGATGATGGAGGGGATGTAGTGTATACTTCATGGGATTTTTCATATGGAGCCCTATACAATGATGATGGGAAGGAATATCCTTAGTGACTATGATGATGATAGGAATCAGGTGTTATGCCTTATCATATTCAACCGGAGGGAATTTCTAATGGATGTTGATAGGGGTGGTGGTGGATATGTTGGTTCATAAGGTAATGTTTTCTTGGGCCCCGACTTTGTTCCCATAGGTGTATAGGGATTTTTGGTCCTAGAGCACTAAATGAAGGTTCGGGGTTGATGTGTCATTTTTTTAGAGTGCTAGGCATACGAGCACATTACATGATGGCTCACCATGAGTATTTACTTAGGATTTTGGGTGAATTTACAACATTTGGTTGGTTTCGTGAGATGGAGATAAGATTTTTATGCTACACGACATATCTAAGGCAAGGCTTATTATAGGAAGATTTTAAGCTGGTTTATAGGATAGGGATGTTATTTGGAGGTTGTATACATGTTTCCCAAAGTATGTCCTAGTGTATAGGGGAGTTAAGAGAACAAAAATATGATAGGTGGGTATAGGGAGGAGGGAGGATTAGTGGGAGTTGATCCAGGTTTGGTGGTGTTTGATGATAGTTTGGTTGATTCAGGGATGTGCCGGAGGTAGAAGTTTCCTATCAACATGATGATGCAAATACGATGTAGCACTTCCATCTTTTTGGAGGTAGTATATATGATGGATGAGGAGGGGTGGGGTTGAGGATGGATGGACAAGAGGTAGTGGTGGGATTTTATGATGTTAGGGTGACCAAGGCCTACGTGGTATGGTGGAAGGGGTAGGTGGACAAAGTTAGATAGGAAAGTGTAGGCTCCTATAGAGGTTGGACCTCGGGAGGGTGGTAGTGGTGATGGGGCGAGGGTGGTGTTGGAGATGAGGAGGATAGTAAAAAAATTGGATGCGAAAAGGCCGTATTGTTAGATAAGTGACCCACATTGACTGGTGAGAGAGATGGGATAAGCCAACAACTCACTCATTGTGTTGTGCATGAAAATCTCACACATACTAGAGATGACAAGGATAGGTATATGAGGGACATAAAGAACTTGCGAAAGGAATTTAAAGTGATAGGTTTGTAAATTTTAGGATATGAGCTATAGGATAATCATACTCGGGCTAGTGGATAGATGGGACAACTTGGTAGTGTGGGTATGGTCAATAACCAAGCATTGTGCGAGGAGTTACGCTACTATAAGGATATAGTGTGATGAAGGATTTTAGATGATCCTCATTGTATAAAAATTTTTAACATGGTGATAGGAGGCTCAATTTTGTAGTGCTAGGAGCATGGGTTATCCACCATGAGATCTAGAGAGAGGACTAGATAGAGGTCCGTAGAGACCCATATGGATCTCATGGGATCATTTCAGGAGGGAGTGTTCATTTGACAAACATTCAATTTACCCAGTAGTTTTTAGATATGATTTTTATATATGAGGCTCATTTGAATCCCTTACTAATGATGTATGTTATTGATATATGAGGTTTTTCAGGCCCTTGATGTATACACATTTTGATATATATATATATATATATATATATATATATATGATTTCTTTGTTTGAGTTAAGTTTTGTGTTTTTAATTATGATTGTAATGTGATGGATGTAGATGTGATTGATGATGATTTAATTAATGGTGTGCTATGGAAATATCTGAAATTTATGATTTATATTATAATTACATGTGTTATGATATGGTTTTGATGATTTTAGATGTTGTATTGACAAAAGGTAATATTGTTGTATGATTTACACACTGATGGATAATAATTTATTGTGGAATGTTATTCTTGAAATCTAGCTGGTTTTCCCCATATTTTTGTAATTGATATAATTTCATTGATGCAAAAATCTTGCATTTGGGGAAAGCTAATCAATGTAGGCATATTTCCTAGGATGGTTTGATTTTTATTTTTATGAGGGCTTATCGATACAATAAGCCCCTTTTGATATGATGATTGATCAATACAAGAAGCCCTTATTGTGTATTTGGTTGTGTAGCCATCCTTTGAGAGAGTGGTCTATGATTTTACTAACTTTTGATTTGATAGTAGCCATCCTCGAGGGAGTGGTATATAGATGTATCTCGAGATGATTTTCTTTTTGATATATGTCCTTCAAGAGATCGGTTTATATTTTGATTGTATCCATCCCATAAATATTTTGATTTTGAGATGAGGGAAATCTTTGGGTAACCACGTAAAAGGGGATAAGATAAGCATACAAGATAAACTTACGAGGATGGTTTGAGTAATAATTGCGGGGTTCCCAAGTCATGAGTGGTGAAATTTTTAATGAGGATTGTGCTATTATTAGCGATATGTGGTTCCCATTAAAGGTCATGAATAATATGTTGATGGGGAGAGAACATGATTCCAAATCATTACAAGAGTGATAAGATGTTTGAGTTAATGTTTGAAGATCATAGTTTGAATAAGATATCATCAATTGATAAGTTAATAGTAAAATGGCCACACGTGTAGTGAATTAAGAGACTCCTTCTCAAGTATACCATCAAGGGACGATAAACGATATCCCCAAACCCATATTTATGAATAATTACATGTGGTCCAAGCCATTTTAGAGAAAACTTTCCACATTTTCACTTTCCCATGTTAGTGAAATGTTGGTTTTCTATGAGAACAAGATCACCGATATTAAAGTCATGTTGCTTGAGATGTTTTTATAAGATCATTTGATTCATTCTTGATATATGTTGATGTGTTTGATTGTAGTTAGAAATATCTCATTTAACAGATTCAAGTTGTAATAAATGTTCTTAATGGTAGTCCTCATAAGAGATTAAATATCTGATAGAAATGCATAATTATGGAATGTGAACTTCAAGAGGAAGAACAAATTCAGTTCTATATACTAAAGAGAAGGGTGTAGTGCTTGTAGGAGTGTGAAAGCTAGTTCGATATTCCCATAATGAAAATGATATTTGGAGATGCCAATTTCTACCAGCTTGGTAAACCTTTTTAATGAGGATTTTGTTAGATGCTTCTACTTGACCATTTGTTTGTGGATGGTAAGGAGATGAAAATTTGAGTTTGATGTTGTAATTGTCGCAAATTTTTGAACTTAATTTTTTTTGAATGATTTTCCATTATCTATGATGAGATTATGAGGAATACCAAAGTGAAAGATAATGTGATGATGGATGAAGTTGATGATTTTATCTATTTTAGTTTGAATGAGGGGGTTTCTTCCATCCGTTTTGTAAAATATTTGGTTGTTGTAATAATGGAATGGTGTCATTGTGAGGAGAAAGGATTAATATAGATGATGAGGTTGAGTCCCCATTATGAGAAGGGCCAAAGATCTTGGGTTGGTTGAAGAGCATGACTAGGAACATGTGTGAGGTTGGAATGTTGTTGAGATATGACATATTTCTTGATGTATTCACAACAATATTGATTAATAGTAACGCATACGCAAGATTCTTTTTATGACAGCCAAATGGTTGAAGTATCGACCACATATGTTGTCATGGACTTCATGGATAACTAGACAAGCCTCTGAGTTTTTAAGACACCAGAGGAGGAGGCTATTAAATCATATTTTATAAAGGATAGCTCCTAATATGATGTAGCAAGACATGTGTTGTTGAAAATATATATTTCCATTTCTAGATCGATCTTATGGTAGTTTGATATTGGAAAGATAGTCATATGTTTGTGTGTACCATGTGTCAGATGAGGTATCTTCTATATGATTGATGGTTGGTATATCAATGTTGGTGTAATATGGTTGATCAAGTTTGTGTATGAAGACAAAGTTTGGAATCATCGAGTGAAGGAGGAATGCGAGAGGCAAGAGAAACCATTATTTTTATAAATTTATTGGATGATTAAAGGGTTGTTTTAATTTCATAATGGTCAAAGAGTCGTATGATATCTTTGACAATAGTTTTTTATTTATGAAGGACTTCATTTTTTCATTAATAGATTCCTTTGATTTGATTGATGAAATTTTTTTAATCACCATAGATATCCAAGATTTGCACACTTATAAAGGTAGTGGTCTAGAGTCCTATAATGATGGCTTCGTATTCAAAAAATTTATTATTACATTCTAAGTTGATATTAAAAGATAACGAGAATAAGAGTATCCCAAAGTGTGGTATTATGATGATTCTGACACCTTCCCCTTGCCTAAATTTGGACCCGTAAAAAAATAAGGTCATTTTCATAGAGGCATTGTATTGATCAAGAGTATTGATTGATTCATCAGGGAATTTTTCATAGGTAATTGATTAGATGGAAGGGGAGCTTCATGAGATAATCAATAATGAACTACCCCATAATGGATTTTGAGAGATGAACTCAAGGTCAAATTCAGTCATGAGCATGAGCCATATAGTGATGTGATTGTTGTGATATGGTTTGGAATGTATAGATTTTAGTGGATTGAAATTCATGACTACATATGTTTTTTGATTAAGTAAATAGTGATGAAGTTTAGAATTTTTTGAAGTAAAAGGCACAACATAACTTTTTGACTTTTGAATAGTGAGTTTTGTACTCATGAAGGGTGCAAATTATGTAATAGATGACTTGTTCCTTACCTTGTTCATCTCAATGTGTAAGCATGGCTCCCAAGGCATGGTTAGTTATGGATATATATAGATAGAAAGGCTCCCCTTCACATGGAGGTGTGAGGATGGGTGGTGATAGGAGGTTTATTTTGAGGGCATCTAATTCTTATTGATAATTATCATCCCATTTGAAGTGGATAGATTTTCTTAAAAGATGACGGAAGGGTTGAAATCGGTCTAATAATTGCGAAATGAAATGATAGATAAATTGAAGTTTTCCTTGAAGGCTACAAAGTTGCTTAAGATTATATGGTGTAAGAATTTCAAGAATGAATTTGAATTTAGCATGGTCAATTTCAATTCCCCTAATAAACACCATGAATCCAAGAAATTTTTCTATAATAAATCCAAATACACATTTAATGAGATTAAGAAAAAGGAATAACTATATAAGACATGAAAATATAATTTCAAGGACAACTAGATGATCTCTCTAGTTTTTAGATTTACCTAAGAGATCATCAACGTAGTCTTCTATGGTTTTTTGGATGAGATCGTGGAAGACTTAGATCATTGCATGTTGATAACTAGCTCCTGCATTTTTGAAGCCAAATGGAATTAATATATAGTAGAATTTTCCCCATGGAGTGATAAAGATGTCTTGTGTTGATCCTCTCGTGTGATAAGAATTTTATTGTAACCATTAAAACCATCCATAAGAGATATCATTTCATGTCCTATCGTTAAATCGACGAGTTGGTCAATGTTGGGTAGAGGAAAATCATCTTTGGGATAAGCGGTCTCTCAATTTTGTGCAAATGGAAAATTTTCTAATGGATTTAGCAATGGTTAAAATGTTAGAAACCCCTTGTGTATAATCAATGGGTATTATGGAGTTAGCTAAAAGAATATGTTGAAGTTCTTCTTTGATTACTAGGAGTGTGATGCGAGGATACATCCTACAAATCTTTTACTTCACAGGATTGACACTCGAGATGGTGATGATATTGTGGATGATGATTTTAGGGTCTATACAAGGCATGTCACTATAGTACCATGCAAATTATTGACTATGTTTGGCTAAAAAAGTGGTGAATTCTTGAATTTCATGTGAGTCTAAGGCTTGTTTGATTTTGGAAATGTGTGGCTCTTACATTATGCCAATGTCAATGTCAAAAATGAATTAATTAAGGATGGTAGATGTTTTATACTGAAAGGGTCTTATGAAGATAGTGATCCTTAGTACCCATAGATGTCGGGATGGCATCTTCATCATTATTCTATCATCATGTGCGGTAAGCTTAAGGGGATAGATTCATTTTTTCCATCGACCTGATAAGTTAATGGTCCAAGTGAAATTGTATTGACTAAAAAAATGTTTTGAGGGATAGAGATGTTATCATTCTATTCTTATGTGGGTGAAGAAGGGGATAATTGGGATGTTGACAGATGATGGGGTTGAGTTGGAGGAGGATGGTTTGAATCCTAGATTGTATTTCTCATAAGGCTTATAGAAGTCCTCAAAGGGGAAGTCATGGAGAAATTTTTCATAACAACCAAGTCCAAAGCCTTTCCAGAAAAATGGTGAAGATAGGTGCAGGTGAGCCGGGCATATCCATGAATGATAAATATAAAGAGAAAGGTTATTCATGTAGTTGACTATCAAGATGGGCCAAAGGGTGCTTGATGCCTCTGTACACTAATTATGTTCAAAGGAATGGAGGGACGAGAGGAAATGAAGTTTCATATGTTAGATTTGTAAATTGGCTATTTTTTGGGCCTCCCATCAATATGGTGTTTGTTGATGTGTTAGGTGTGGGAAGGGTGTTAAGGGCTAGGAGGCGGTACTCCCCTAGTGAAAGGAATTGCATGAAATCATTGAGAGAGTCATCATTTGGTATTTTGGATGTTGGGATCAAATAACTTGTGGAAGCTTCATTTGTAGATGTAGGATCTTGTAAAGTAAGTAGGATGTCGTTAGGTCTATATGTCATGTGGCAAGCTTTAAATAGATTTGGGTCGGTAGGGACCATGATGGTCTTACCCTCATGTTTGTATTTTATACATCGGTGTAGATTCGATGGGACATAATGCATTGCATGTATCCAGGATGACCAAGTAACATGTTATACTATAACTCTCCTTCTACAAGATAAAAGAGTTTGGGGAGGATTTTCAGACATAATTTGATAGGAATAATAATTTTTCCCTATGTGGGAGTAACAATATCATTGATCACAGATAATATGATGGGTAATTGAGTGAAAATGGTGTCAAGTAGTTGGATTTGTTTGAACACATGAGATGATATGATGTTTATGCTAGTACCATTATCAATCATAACTCTTTTAATAAGAGTGTCATTGATTTGGGTGGTGATGAAAAGAGGAAGATCATGGTCTTCCGTTTGGAGAGATGGAATCTCAGAGTCATCGAATGTAATGGAATCTAACATCTTTAGGGGAAAAAATGTTAGAAAAAGTGTAGGGCTCATTGGAAGGTACTAAGATCAATTAGAGGGCTTCGATCATGGCTTGGTGATGTTTGGGAGAGTTTTGAATGAGCTTGTATAGGGAAATTTTAAATGGATCCTATTGTAATTGTTTGAGAAAAATATTTTGAAATGATTTCATTGACTAATTTTGAGGATATTCGAGTATGGAAACTTTAGTTTTAGATGGTGACAGACTAGGTAACTCAAGAGGAGCCACAAAGATAGATAATTTGGGCTTGTCTTGATTTTGGGCCTTCAAGTCAAGTGTGTAGGCTCTGGTGGTTATGTGGACAACATCAATCTAAAAACAAGGTGGTTTACTAGAAGAGGGAATAGTTTTTTCAAAGAGGATCTCAAGATGATTTCTTTGGATTATTCAATTTAGGAACCCTAGGAGCATGTGTGATGTGATGTTTTGATTTTGTTGATTTGATGGGTGGACTAGGATGATCTTTATTGATTAAGAGGAGTCCTTTATTATAAATTATTTGAATGATGGCATGAATGGATTTGTAATATTCATTTTAATGCCCTATTATCTTATGGTAAACATAAAATGTATGGTAATTATACCAGAATATTTCCATCTGAGGGTTGGAGAGATTTAGATAGGTGGTAATGTGATAGTTGATGATCAAATGAGTTGTTCAAGGGTTTTAGTATAATACCCCATCGAGCCTATTGAGATGACGTCAAGGGGTAGGATTATGAGTTTCATCAGCTATTTCAGGGTATAAGGCACATGACTCATGTCTAAGGTGGTATGTCTAGATGTTGTTTTAGAGACTTGTTTGGATTATGTGAAAGTTATTTTAATATTAGAGGATGGATGTGGCCCCAATATCGAGGGAAAGGAGATTGTATTTGATTGGTGATGGTCCAGTGAGATATGTAATTATTTATAAAAGTAGGTGGTTAATTTTTACAAGGGATTCTGGTTTTTGTAACTCGGTTCACGGAGATGTGTTCATCGAAGGAACTATTCAAATTTCAATGAAAAATTTATTTTCTTGTGATATCGAATGGGTAGTTACAAGTATTTTTATGGAATTATATGTGATGGATTTTTAATTTTGTGACCTGGATGGGCTTGAGACATGTGTAGTGATGAAATTTGGAGATTTTGATTATTCAAGTTGTGTATCACTGTAGAGACCAATGATGTGTTGGGTGTGGGTAAGAGTTCATGAATGGTATTGACAATGTGATGAGACCATATGATGTTGGTTTGAGGTTGGTTTTTAGTTGGGGGATGATTTAGAAAAGGTTGTTTAAATACATCCAAATTTTGATTAGGAGGTACATTTAGGTTATCAAGTTATAACTCACCTTGGTCAATGAGATCTTGAAGGACATTTATAAATGATCAACACCTTTTAATGTCATGTCCTTAGACTTGGTGATATTTGCAGTAGTCATTTTCTTTATACCAAGAAGTGGAAACATCGACGATATGGACGAGAGGGAATGTAATAATGAAAGTGGGAAGGAGTTTGTAAAATATGGAACTATACAATTCTACTACGGGTGTATATTTTCACCGAGTTTGAGATTTTTTAGATTATGGATGTATTTTAGATGCATTTTTTAAAAAAATCATTTTCGGAGCCTTGAGATTTGTTTGTGCTAGAAAAATCCTTGAAGGAGGGGTCAAGTTTGGTTTTCTTAGATCGTAAGTTCACCTTATCATCCTTAAGGGCTTATAGTTCCAATTTTAGGGCCATGGTAAATGCTTCATCAAAGTTTTGAAATGATTGAATTTGTAATGTGGATGATATGTGTTTGTCGCATGATCAAGAACATGACTTGATGAGCTCAGTCTATGGAAGGGAGAAGGAGAGTTGGTTGATAATCCCTCACCATCTGGTAATGAAATCAATGATAGAATCATCTTCAAATTATTTGATAACATACATATCGGTGATAGATATCTTATGTGATTTGTAAAACAATAAATGTTCTAGAAACAACTATGCTAGTTGTGTAAAATGAGAAAAAAGAAATTTGGGAATACTATTGTACCAATTGAGGATAGGGCCAGCCAACAACATGGGAAAGGTCCTCAACATAAAATATTTATCATGGGTGATGAGGTAATAGGTATGAAAAAATTGCTTGATGTGTTGTTGTGGATCCTCCTTACTATAAAATTTGATAAATTTAGGTAGTTCTTAGTGAGGAGGACATACTTTTAATGGTACAAATGGATTTATAGGTTCATTGTATATTTATTTGTAAGAAATAATTCTCTTAGACCCCATGGTAGTGGATTCAAGACTTACAATTATACTTATTAACACCTACATGGGATGGTTTTGAAGAGGTTGTTGGGTGTTTGAATAAGATGGGTTAGATTGATGATAGATATGGGGTTATATTATTGGTACACATGGTAGGATAGGGTATGATGTTGGAAAGGAGGAAGACCCCTAAGATTTTATGAGGTTGTTGGGAGACTAAAGGTTGTAACAAGGATTTAATATATTGATAAGGTATAGGGATATATGTATTCATGAGAGGTTGTTTTGGCTAAAGTATGTATTGAGAGGATGCATAACCATATTATGGAATGGCAATAGTGGATTCCTATTGTGAGAATGGGAGAGTAATAGAATTGGAACTTGTGTTGATGAGTGGTGTATATGCAAATATCGATATGACTAGATTTTAAATTGAAGATGTAGGTTGTTGTGATGAAATAAGTTCGAGACCACGATGAATGGATTTGTAGAGAGAGGGACACCAATTGAGATTATATGAGGAGGAGGATAAGTAGTAGCAACTTCATGGATAGATGTGGATGGGGAGGTAGTAGTATGATTTTGTGTACCATTCAGGTTAGGTGAGGGAGCTAATGATGTATGTGATTTTTTGTCTATCTATGTTCTTGTGATGATATGACATTAAGGTCAAAACTAACAACAAGATCGGAGATGAAGAAGGTGCTGACATTCTTATATCACTAGTAGGGGTAAGGAGATATTTTTGGATGATAGGTTGATAGTCGAGGTCATAGAGTTTAGAAAATTTTCAAATTTTGACCTTAGTAGATGAGAAATAGGTTGGATAAGGAGTGTTGTAAATGATACAAAAAATGTTAAACAACAAGGTAGCCACTAAGGGAAATGGGATTGGTGTCTAAGAGTTTTGTAAATACTGGGTCACCACTCTAGAAGAATTGAGGAGGGTTGAGGCAAGGAGCCTCTGACATTTTAGATTGTGATGGGGAATGTGGAGGTTCCATATTTGTTTCTAAGGTTTGATGTAGAGGATCATGTGTTTGGGACATTTTTCATATGGTACTAGGTTGATTCTAAGGATTTTGAAGTGAATCTACCATATTTGAGAGGTTTTGAAAGTGAGATTGTAGTCTAGTTAGAACCATGGACTAATCAAATAGTCGGTGGACAAAAAGGAAAGATGGTTACTTTAAAAAAAAAAACAACACACAATAAGAAATTTTAGATTATCTTGATTATTTAAAAGAATGTGAAAAATAAAATATGGTTAATGAAGGTACTATGAAAGAGGCTAGCTAAGGGTGGTTTCAAGTAAGTATAAATTTTAAGTCCTCAATATACTCGAAGGTACATGAGGCCCAGATCTGTGTTGGTGTTGGTATGAGGCATGGTATTGGGGCTTACCCCCTCACTTCACTGTCTTGTAATGATAAAGGTGTCAGATTATTAGCTGATATACAACCCACTAGATTATTTATACTTGCCCAGAACCCAAAGTTATATTTTCTTTTGGTGATGAAATCTAAGTAGGTAGACCTAGGAGGAATTTTTTAGATGCAAATTTGATTTAAGATGTGGTTTGGTTGTGTGTGAGGGAATATTGTGAATGCAATCATTTAACCCCTAATTAATCTAGATGAGCAAGTAGATATGAAAGTTCATTTTAAGATCCAAAAGGAAATTTTTATTTTGATGAAGGAAGATAAATTAAAATTCAATGCTTGAAAGAAAATGAAGGAAAAGAAACATACCTATATTCACTATTCCCTTTTGATTTTTTCTTATTTTTACATGTTTTTGAAGAAGTGAGAGTGAAACACTCCAAGATGCAAGGTTAGATGATTTGAAAATAAATAGAAAGATATGAAATCTAATGAAAAAGGGATTTTGGTCCCATCTAGTGTGCTAGAATTTTCAAGGTGAATCTCGGTTGTGAATTATATGATAAACACTATAAACTTGAAAGGCTACAGGGTTTAACGATACATGCGCTAATAATTCTATGTAAAGACAAATGGATACAAAAGACATGATGGACTCCTTTTTCAAAAATGAAAGAACATGCATGCAAAGATAGATGAACAAGATAGGTATTAGATAGATATTTAATGAGTTTCTCGACAAAGGCCGATCCCAGGAACCAATGGGCTTCCTCAAAGGGTGTCAACTCATTTTTACAATTAAGTGATATGATATGAAAATAATTTACAATACAATGAATGATTATAAGTCCAAAGGGATAGAGAGATATTGTTATGCGTGATAGGTGTCCTGAGCGATGGCTATAGAATGCTTGAAGTCTAGGAAGTAGTCAAACTAGAACCTGTTCAAGAACATCCCATTATTATATGATTTCAAGTTGGTATTCTATGTATTTTATTTTAGGTGTTAAGACGATGACACAAAGGTTAAGTTTTTGCATGATGTCAATAATTTCCCAAACGAATGGTCAGTGAATGATCAAAATATCCTAAATTCTGGTAATGGGGTGTGACTCACCTAGAACTATCATCTACAAAGAGGCACATCTTGAAAACCAGAAGACTAAGAAGATGATAGACTGATAAAATGACAAAGAGTATGAAAATTTGATTAAAAATGCTAAAATAACAAATATCTATGGATATTTAGGTAGAATTTCAGGCGATTTAGATAAATCAACAAGGATTAGTTTGAAAAAGATCAATTATTTGATAATATGCAAATTATGTTGGCATGTGTGAGTTTGTGAGTTGTCACTGATGTAAAATATCATAAATGAAAAATAGGATGATGTATAATTATTAGTGGATGATAGGCATGATTTTTATATGGAGAATCAGATGATGACATGATGGCAAGAGTTGACAAGGTGAGAATGGCTTGGTCTAACAAGCTTAATCAGGGTGACATAGCTATCTTAGGTGATGGAGAATGGTGAGTAGATATGCATTGTGACTTGAGGAGCATGTTTTAGGCATGTAGATCATGATATTTTTTTTGAGATACTCACATGATTTTCAAGGTGTAGGTACAGGATGAAGACTCGATTACATTTATTCATTTAGGTCTAGTATAGGTGTTTAGAGGCCAAATGAGGCATGATAATGAGTTTCATAGCCATGTGAGCTCATGGAATCATGTAACTAAGTGATAAATTATGTTCCAAGGTTTTTAGGGCCTTTTAGATTGATTTCATGATGATTTATGAGGTTCTTCTACTATGACTTAGCTTAAACCATGTAAAACCCTAAGGGCTAGTCATGCAAATGAGATGGGATATGAATATGGAGATATATTTGAGATAACATGATGATTTGAGATGGTTAAAATTGGTTTCATAGAGGTGTGAGAAAAATTTCAAGTCATTATGAAGAGAAATTTGCAAGTTATGATGTTTTAGGAAAAATAGGGTGCTTGAGAATGTAAATCCAGCTCGAATTATGAACTTCTGATAATCATTGTGAATTATATGTTTTTCATGGGACCTTGTGGACTTAGAGATTTTTTTCCATTGAGATAATATCATTTCAAAAAAATAATGGAGTGGTTTCATCATCATGTTTTTATGAATGAATGTTAAGAAGGTAAACTACTTTTTATGAGTTTGAAACCCTAACTCAAAAGCGGTAGGAGAGATTTTGTTGGTAAGTTCCTAAAGTTAATTGGTTTTACTAGTATGATTATTGGAGTTTGTATAGGAATCCTACATATTTTCATAAAGGCATAGTAGATCATGTGACAGGTATGTGGACCTAACTTAAACAAGTACATTTATGAAGATATTCACTTTATGGAAAAGTTGTCCAAAGAAGTTATTAAATAAATCAACATTGTTTTAATTTTGGAAATTTTTAATACATTTCCATGATATTTTAAAGTCATGGTTGAGGTCCTAGAGGTAAAGGTGTGTCCTATTTATGAATAATAGTCTTTGGGCATAAAAAGGTTAGTTTTGAGTAAATTCATAGATTGACTGGTTGAAGGCCTTCCACTTGGAGTTGGAAGGAAATGTAAGATTTTATAGAAATTATATTCTGAGGTATTTAAAATGGTATATGGTTTGTATCTTTGTGAGGTGAGTTGATAGGTGAACCAGATTAGTATGTCAATAACAAGTTTGATTGTTATAGGACATGACTACCTTGGATGATAAGATGGAGGTAGAAGACTCATGTTTTGGATTATTTTATTCTTTAGATATATTGGAGAGTAAAGAGGGGTGAATTTTTCCCTAGTGAATTCATTAATAATTATTGAAAGTGGCAGAAAGGGTGTAAACCAATTGATTTTCCAAAACTTCTTTCTGGGAAGCTCAGTTTGGTGAAGAGGAAAATAAGTGTGGTTTGCATTGATGGATGTTTCATGAAGTATAGAAAGCATGGATGTGTTCTTAGGTATATGTATTTCCAATGAGATATTAGATGTCATACTTTAGGTTCTATGGTGTGATCTTGAGCATTTTTGGTGAAGACTGGTTCCTAAAAGTAATTGTTTTGTGAAGGAAATGGTCCTTCTTGATAGAGTTATGAATAATTTGATTGGTGAAAGTTAATGTGTGAGCATGTATGATTTTTTTATGATATATTTGACATGTTTTATGCCTTTGGAGGCTTAAAAATTATGGTGATGAGTTTGGAGGTCTTTGATGAGCTAGGTGATGGGGTTTTGAGCCATTTTGGCTTGTTTGGATGTCTTGGTGCATGAACGACCTACATGGGTCCATATTATGAAATTTAATGGATTTATTGTTTTTTTAGTTTTATTGGTCAAGATACTTGTCTATTACTAACCTATGTTATGTTTTAGAGTTGAGAAGCATATAAAAGTGCTTGTTTGGTTCATTTTTGAACTAGTTGAATAAGAGGGAAAATGCAACCTAGGTGAGGAAGTGAATGTGGATTAAATGAATAAAAATATATCTTAGGATGTGTGTTAAAATATTAAGAAGATTTAAGAGTATGTGTGCAAGGGTTTGAAGATAAATCAGTCCAAGAAAAATCAAGATAGAACGAGTTGTATGAAAGAGGGTTTGAAGGTTTGTGAACTAAAATTATGATCTCCATCAGCTGTGGTAGCAACAATATATCAGATATATTCATCTACATGTGGTTGAGTCAGCTCTTAATCACCTTATGGGGTTGTAGTATCCTTGTGGAGTGGGTTCTTCACTAAATTAGGGGTTGGTGCTCCTCGTAGGGTTGGTTCTCCTTGTGAAGTTGGTATTCACTATATCTCTTTGCTTTGAGTAATATAAGAAGAGTTTCAGTGGTTTTTCTTCCCATTAAGGGTTTCCCACATATATTTCGTGGCTTGTGTTCTCTCTCTTGTTTCATGAACTTGTGAATGGTTAATGCATATCTTATAAGCTCACAAATGGTTATGAATGATGAATGATTAATTGAATATTGAATGCTTGATTTGGTAAAATAAGTTAATTTTTTTAGGATTGATTCACCATCCCCTCTCAATCCATTGTGCTTCCAACAAATTATATTCATAACACTTGATTAAAAGGTTGGTTTAGGTTTATAAATGATATTTAAAGAGATTGAAAAATAATTAGATGGAAGTACTTATCTTTTCTATGGAAAAAAATGATAGATCTTAAGAAGCCTTATAAGAGTTTGTGAGTAATCCAAGGGTCTAACTAGGTTGTTGGAGATATCAAAATTTTGATGTTGATGTTTTCTAGGTCCGAAGTAGAACATTGCTTCACTAAAAACATCTCGGGATTTGTTTCAAGGAGGTTTAGTGTTTCTTTTATAATCATCGGCAATTCTAATAGAATCATTGGTGACTCGGGAAAAGTGGGTAAACCCACTTAGAAGTGGTTTTAACCACTTCTAAATGAGGTTTTTAGGATAATGGATGAGTGAAAATGGTTGAGGAGGTTTTAAGGGGATTTAAGAGGTTGGGTGATTAGGATAAAAATGGGTTTATATAGGTTATGGGTGGTTAGGGAGGTTTTAGGATAGGTAAATGGTTTTACGGGGATAGAATATGATTTTACTTTGGGGTGGGGTGTGACTTAGGATAGGTTTATGATTTAATGATAGGATTAGATTAATATTTGAGATATGAATGTGAGGGATGTAGGTGGGTGACTTAGGATACTAAAAACTTGGTGTCTACAAGAGGATCGCACATAATTTTAGTATGGGGTAGGAGACAAGGTACACAAGGATTAAATTGGTGTGCCATATAAAGCTCAATGCAAAGATGTATGTTACTACACATGATTGGATCCCTTATATATAAAAATTGTGATGACACATGTAATTATGGAATTTCTCAAATGATTCTTACTTGTATGAAGGGAAACTAGTAAAGCACATAACATAACGCAAGGAGGTAAAGACAAGAAGAGAAACTACTTGGTAAGTGGCATGGATGAAGAATGTGTAAGGAGCAAGAGGATATGTGTAAGAGGGTATGTAACCTAGGAAGTAGTAGTGATCTAGAAAGCTATCAACTACCATGCATGAAATATAGTGATGAAAACATGAAAAAATGTTGGAAAACACAAAAACAAAGTTGGAAAATGTAAAAATTGCAATTAAATCTATAAGTGATGGTAGTTGAAGTGAGTTGGAAAATCATTAAAAGTGAAAATCTATAAAAGGGGAAGAGCATAGTCATTCCCTCACCTTGTGACTTGAGAACTAGGAAACCTTTTTGATTTTGTTTGAATTTGAGCTTGTGTAAACTAGAGTGATTGTGTGTGGAGGAAGTGATGAAAAGAGATGAGAAACAAAAACCAAGACTACCCATAACCGAGTTCCTTACATTTGGGGAAGGTGACATCTAAAACGCAGAGTGAAAGCTGAAGTATGGTTTAGAGAAGTGAAGGTTACTATTAAAAGGTCATGTGGAAATTAATTTACGAGTTATGACACACATAGTGAAGGTCAAATTTGTAAGCAGAGTAAACCAAGTAAGAAAAGTAAGTGGTTGAGGTTGAGAAATAAGAATAATTTCACTTAGGTCATGAAATTTTTGAAGATTCAATGTTTTGTAATTGAAAACCTATGTTATGGAACTAGAAAAGAGAGCATCTAAGTTTAAGAAGGTAACAAAGGAAGCATCGAGACAACTAGTTTTTAGAGATGAAGTATCCGCAAGAATTTATTATGGGGAAACCATGGGCATCATAGTTGAGGAAGTGTAAAATAAGTGAACATAGCCACCACATGCAAGGCCATGAAACAAACATTAAAAATGATGTTTTGAAAGAGATTAGGTATCAAAATCTAGAAGGAAACATAGTATTTGATGACAAGGCACACAAGACATTGGAAGGTGTGGGAATATTGTAGTTATATGAATTACCCTTTTTGGTAAGACCATGCAACTTTACCAATGGATGATGTCATGATTCCAAGAGGAATATTTATACTTCGCGGGTAGGAGGATGCACTTAACTATAAAATTGATCAATAGAGTAATAGGGATGCGTAATAGTGGTGAAGATATAGTGCTTGATCTCAGAAATGTGACAAGAGTGGAGGATATAGCCACCATACTTCAATATCAAAGGGAAGTTGTGCTTTCAACATTATAAACATTACTAACCCGGGAAAAAGATTGGTTCTATTCTTGGTGAGATATAAAATATGTGCTTTAAAAATATGGTTAGAGGTCAATAAGAAGTTTTTCATGACACACAAGTTGGTAGTGGTCTTTGAGAGATGCCCTATTTAATTCCCAAAAGTCCACACAAAACCTGATTTCGCCATTCTTCTTCCTGACCGGCACCAAGTTTGCAACCCAACTTGAATGCTTGATTGGAAATATAATGCTTTCCTCTATTAACTTATTTATCTCCCTTTTATAATAGGCTCAATGTGTGGGTTAATTGTTCTTTTCTTTTACCTTATGGGATTAGCATATCGATCTAGTTTTATGGTTTGTTGTGCCAACTTTGGATTGAATCTCGCAAGTCCTTATAGCTCTAAGTGAATACATCTGGAAATTCTTGTCAAAATTTTACAAATTCATATTTCTCCTACTCAGTATCTATTTTTCAATTTGTAATGTTTTCCTCTCCAACTGAGATTGGCTTTGAATCTTCTCCCTTGACCTATATGTTGGATTTATCCTTACAAAATTGATCATTCGGGTTGAAGATGGAATCCAATGTAACCAAGCCTTTAGGAAGCTTGTTTTTCACGGATGCGTTACTTGATCCCCATATTTCTTCTCTAATTTGTCCTAATTCCTAGCTGAGAATTCAACCTCTTCTTGTAAGAAATTAATGATTTGTTGATCATTCTCAAACACTTGCCAACTTGTGTTATTGTCTGGAACTTCTAGCCTTACAATCACATGGATATGTGGCTGCGTTTTGTCTCTTTTGATGTTGTCAACCACATCAAAAGTTTCTCCAACTACTGCAAGCCTATCTACAGCTTCATTCTTCTTCCTAGGTATGGACTCAATATTAAATGCTTCAAAATATTCAATTAGGTCCCATACCCTATTTTTGTAGCTTTTGAGTAGGTCATTCTTTGTGGCATGTTGTCTTCTGACTTGGTTAACAATCAACTCACTATCCCTAAATACTTGTAAGTTCTTTATGCCTCTTTTCCTGGCCCAATGAAGTCCATGAATCAAAGCCTCATATTCAGTTGTGTTGTTTGAATAAGTGAATTGGAATCTAAAAACTGAATAATACTTGATGTTTTGTGGTGAAACCAACATTGCTCCATTCCCAGCACCTTTTTTTTTTCTTGAACCACCAAAACATAGTTTCCAAAATTTGTTGTCATCCTTATTTATGGGATTAGTGACATTAGGAATGGGTGAATTTTCTTCATGTACATGATACATGCTTAATTCAGATTATTCAATTTCCCTGTATAGATCAAATGCATGCCTTTTGTTTACCCAATCTTCCAAAGTTAAATTTGGAATACCCTCGACCTTGGTACCTATTTCTAGATCATTTGAACACTCTTCTTGATCAAAGGATGAGAAATTTACATTGATAGGACTTGGTACATGAGGCTCAATGTGAAAGTTTGCAATTGGTTCTGATTTAATGGTCACCTTGGCTCCATACCTCGTCCTAAAAATCATGTGTGACCAATCTGTAGATAGATACCCACCAATTTTTTTTGTGAAGTCCTTGATAGACACAATGCAAAGAGTGGTGGAAGGTCAATTACAAACACATCCTACAAGACTGTGACATTAGGAAAAGCATGTAGTGTAAGAATTAAACCTTTGATGATCCCAACTGTTCCCACTGCTATTCCATCTAGTTGCACCACTCCTTTTAGCACTAGTTCATACTTTAGACCCAATTGATCCGCTATTTACTTTGGCATCACTGAGCTACTTGCCCTGAATTGATCATGTAATTATGTACCAAGTGGTTCCCAACAATCAATGACACATAGAATGGTGGAGGCTTTAAATTTTTCTTAGTTGACCCCCACCCTGTTGCACTACATTAGTGAGAAATTTCTCCTGTCCTTGGTTTGATCCATTCAAGACATACCAATTGGCCATTCTAGCTTGCAAAAAATCCCATTTCCCTAGGATTGCTAGTGACTCCCACATGGAAATGTTCACATGTTTTTTCTTTATCTGATCGAGGATATTGAAAGGGGATGAATTATATTTTTGTTGCCCCTTACTTGGCACAACCTTTTTGACGTCGAATAGGCACACATGTTGTTGCAATGGGTGCCTTAGGTTTATTTTGTACATTAAGGACTGCACACATTCTACCAACTCCTTTCTATGTAGGAGTGGGTTGAGAAACAACTAGATTAGATGGTTTCCCCTCTTTTATGTTCCTCATCATTAACTGTGTGTCGGAAGCCATGCCTTGAAAAGGTGGTTGGTTAACTCCACAAAATTCTTCTATTTTCCAATTAACTAGCGCCATTTCAGTTGGAGGTGCCTCTTGTTGGATTTCTTGCTATATATTTCCTTCTTAGATTAGTTCTTGAGACACACCAATGGTATGTACCATCAAGGCCTAGTTTAGTGCACCATTAAAACACGTTGATTGGGGTGTGAGGTAGACTCCAAGGGTAACACCAGTCATACTCTTGTGTCATGTTGTTTTGTGTCGGAACCAAGGCTCTTGACATTGAAGTTACATTTGGATCATATGGTTGGAAAGGAATGGAAGCTTGAGGTTTTCCTTGGTTCAAATTTTGATTTTCAGCTTTGAGCTAGTGGGTCTACTTTATGGTATGGGGGCCTAGCTTGATACTGGGTTTGAGGCTGATATGGTCTAGAACTCTGAGCTTGTTATCTCTTGATAGTCACTAGCTCATTTCCTAGGTTCTGTAGTTACTTCATGACCTCCTGCAACTCTTTTGAAGTTCTTGAAGAAGTAGAAGCCTCACTATTGCTTTGATTCCTAGGGGATGGAATGGGATTCAAATATGGTGTTTGACTAGCTATAGGAGCTCCCATGTCTGGATAGAGAGGCATTGGTGGCCTTGGTGTTAGCTTACCAGCTTGAATCAAGAAGTTTTCATCTCTAATAACAATGTTATAGGATCCTGGAAGCGTTGTCCCTCCCATTGATTTTATCATCATGGCTATATCTGAATTTATAGCCTTCAAGAAATAGAAGAATTCTCCTTCGGTAGTTGGTCTAACATTTATTGGAATCCTATCCCATGTTCGTTGGAAACAGAAATTGAAATATGTCATTTGCTCATTAGGAGCCCTCTTGATTGTTGTCAATTGTTCCAATAAGGAAAAATTATCTCCCTTTTCCCCAAATTGATTACGAAGTGTTGGGCATAGATGGTCCTAATCTGGATAGATCATGTTGTTAGACTCTTGAACCATTGCAGGGCTTTACCTTTAAAGGAGGATGCCAACAACTTAACAACAATGTCCATTTGAAATTTCATGAATTACACAGACATTTGCAATGTCCTGAATGTGGTCAATCAGAGTTCCTTGGTTCTCTCTAGTGAAATATGGAATATTCTTCAATGCTGCAACTGGAAAAGGATTTTGTGCATTGATAGAAAGTGGACTACTCCCCTGAAGCTAACATAGGAATTGGGCTATGCCAACCTGATTGGTCAGAGAACTCTAGTTGATTGAATAAAATTTCTACCAGGTGGAGGTGTTGATAAGGTTCTACTTGGTGGAGATGGAGACCTTTGAGATCTTCTTCCCCTTCTTCCTCTTCCTGGAGATAACTATAAGTAATCAAAGATACCTTCTTCCCTTGCTCTAGACCGGGTTTGCACTCTTCTCATGAACTTGATAAACTTGGGCTACTGAAACTAGTGGATTTGAAAGATGGAGTCACTAGATGTGTTGCTACAAAGCCTCTAGAGGCTAGAAATTCACCAAGACACACACCCAATCTTGATAAAAGTGAAAATATTGACTTTTATCCCACCGGGCATGCCAAAACTATTGATGTAAAATTACAGCACCCCTAATTGCTTTTGATTTTGTGTACAAGGAAACCAGTGCAACCTGCATAACATGGGATTATCCTATAGTGTGGGACCTTGCAAGTAGGATAATCCTCCAGAGAAAGCTGACTTCTTCCTCTAACCTAGTGCCAACTTCTCTAAAGTGCAGAGAATGGCAAGCTAAACTAACCCTATTCTAATGTTTTCCAAGGAGACAGGGATAGAAATATGCATGAAATAAAAACTACCATAAGTGAAGGTGATGCACCAAGAAAGGATGGAACAATCCCAACGAGTGAAAAATAGGTAGAAACTGAGAAGGAGAGGGCTAGTTGAAATGCCATAGTCCAAGATAACAATAAATTCCCTAAGTTCATAAATAAAAACAAACTATAGACCCTGTAAAGAGATAAATACATGCACAATATACTCATAAATATAATGGAAGGAAAGAGATGAAACTCATACAAGCTAGGGAAAAAATGGCCACAAAACATGAATTTTATTGCTCAAAGACATGCACAATCCATCACACCATAAGCATAAGACAAAATCCTTTACAATAAGCCCAAATTTGAGGCCTTTAGCTCACAATAGCTCTGGAACAATTTTGACAAAGTCCTTTTGCCCTTTTAGAAAAATTCCCCTCAAAATGAGGTGAATTTTACAATATATAGGGAAAATTGGGTCACCAACCAGCATGATGCATTAAAGAGGTATGGGAAACCATCTATTTTGGTACTTTTCTTGCATGGGTGGTCGTGGGTGCCATGCCTCATTAATTCTAGTTGTTGGGATGTCATTCATTCACCTACCCTTGTGAGGCTTGTAACTCATCCATCCATGTCGTCCAACCATGACCCAACCAACCTATGTGTCGTGTAAATACTATATATGTTGACTATTACGAGATAGTAAGCTCATATTTATAGACCATATTAGCCTCAAACCCAAAGTGTCAAGCTAGGCCCCCATACTAGAAAAATAGACCACCAAATTAGGTCAAATTAAAATTCAAACCAAGGACAACCTCAAGCTTCCATGTCATTCCAAACATATGATCCAAATGTGGATTCAACGTCAAAAGCCTTGGTTCCAACATAAAAAAACATGGCATAGGAGTAGGACATGTGTTACCCCTATAATCTACCTCATAGTCAATCAATGTGTTTCAATGGTGCACTAAACTAGGCCTTGATGGTATAGACCATTGGTGTATCTCAAGAACTAAGCCAAGAAGGAAATCAACAACAAGAAACCCAACAAAAGGCACCTCTAATAGAAACTACATTAGTTAATTGGAAAATAGAAGACTTCGTGGAGTTAACCAACCACGTTTTCAAGGCATGGTTTCTAACACACGGTCAAAGAAGAGGAACATAGAGGAGGGGAAACCATATAATCTAGTTTTTCTCAACCCACTCCTATACAAAAAGGAGTTTATATCGAGTACAACCCTAAATGTACAAAATCATCCTAAGGCATCCATTGCAGCAACAACACATGTGCCTATCTAGATGCCAAAAAGGTTGTGCCAAGTAAGGGGCGGTAAAAATATAATTCATCCCCTTTCAAAATACTCAATTAGTTGAAGAAAAAACATGTGAACATTTCCAGGTTGGGAGTAATTGGAAATCCCAAGGCAACAAGATTTGTTTCAATCTACAATGGCCAATTGGTCTGTCTCGAATGGATCAAATCAAGGATAGGAGAAAGTTCTCACTAATGTAGTGCAACAGGGTGGGGGTCAACTAAGAAAAAATTTAAAGCCTCCACCATTATATGTGTCATTGATTGTTGGGAACCACTTGGTACATAATTGCATGATCGATTCAGGGGCAAGTAGCTTAGTGATGCCAAAGAAAATAACACATCAATTGGGTCTAAAGTATGAACTAGTGCTGAAAGGAGTGGTGTAACTAGATGGAACAACAGTGGGAATGGTTGGGATCATCAAAGGTTTAAGTCTTACACTACATGTTTGTCCTAATGTCACAGTCTTACAGGATGTGTCTGTAATTGACCTTCCACCACTCTTTGTGTTGTGTCTATCAAGGGACTTCACAACAAAAATTGGTGGGTATCTATCTGTAGATTGGTCACACATGATTTTTAGGATGAGGTATGGAGCTAAGGTGACCATCAGATCAGAACCAATTATAAAATTTCACATTGAGCCTCATGTGCCAAGTCCTATCAATGAAAATTGCTCAACCTTTGATCAAGAAGAGTGTTCAAATGATTTATAAATAGGTACTAAGGTTGAGGGTATTCTAGATTTGACTCTAGATGAATGGGCAAACAAAAGGCATGCATTTGACCCATACAGGGAAATTGAAGAATTTGAATTGGGCGTGTATTGTGTACACAAAGAAAATTCACCCATTCCTAATGTCACTAAGCCCAAAAATAAGGATGAAAACAAAGTTTGGAAACTATTTTTGATGGTTCAAGAAGAAAACAAGGTGCTGGGGTGGTGCAATGTTGGTTTCACCACAAAACATCAAGTACTATTTAGCTTTGATTCCAATTGTCTGCTCAAACAACACGGTTGAATGTGAGGATTTGATTCACGGACTTCATTGGGGTAGGAAAATAGGCATAAATAACTTATAGGTATTTGGGGATAGTGAGTTGATTATTAAAAAAGTTAGAAAATAACATGCCACAAAGAATAACCTACTCAAAAGCTACAAAATATGGTATGGGACCTAGTTGAAGATTTTGAAGCATTTAATATTAAGTCCATACCTAGAAAGAAGAATGAAGGTGGAGATAGGCTTGTAGCTGTTGGAGAAACTTTTGATGTGGTTGACAACATCAAAAGAGAAAAACACAACCACATATCCATGTGATCATAAGGCCGTAGTTCTATATAATAACATAAGCTAGCAGTGTTTTAGAATGATCAATAGATCATTAATTTCTTACATGAAGAGTTTGAATTCTCAGCTAGGAATCAGGAAAAATTAGAGTAGTAGTACGGGGATCAAGTAGTGCATCCACAGACAAACAATCTTCCTAAAAGGCTTGGTTACATTGGATTCCATCTTCAACCCAAATGATCAATTTCGTAAGGAGAAATCCAACATATAGATCAAGGGAGAAGATTCAGAGCCAATCTTAGTTGGAGAGGTAAAAACATTCCAAATTGGAAAAATAGTTATTGAGCAAGAGAAATATGAATTCTTACAATGTTGCCAAGAGTTTCCAGATGTCTTATCCTAGAGCTATGAGGAATGGTGAGGATTCAATCCAAAGTTGGCACAACACACCATAGAACTGGATCCAGATGCTAAGCCCATCAGGTAGAAGCAAAGACCAATTAACCCACACATTGATCCTCTTATGAAAAGGGAGCTAAACAAGTTAATAGAGGAAAGAATTATATTTCCAATTAAGAATTCAAGATGGGTTGCAAACTTGGTTCTACTCAAGAAGAGGAATGGATAAATTAGTTTGTGTGTGGATTTTCGGGACCTAAATACGGAATATCTCAAAGACCACTACCCAATCCCTTGAATGGAGATAATATTACAAGTGGTAGCTGGCTCAGAAATATTTTCTCTCCTGGATGGATACTTGGGGTATAATCAAATAATGGTAAAAGACGATGACCAGTTCAAAATGGCTTTCACCACTAAGTGGGGCACCTATGCCTACAAGAAAATGTTGTTTGGATTGTCTAATGCCGTAGCCACTTTCTAAAGGAAAATGGACATGGAATTAAAGGGGAGGTTAAACAAAATTGTACTCTTCTATCTTGACAACATCATTGTGTTCTTAAGAAACACAAGAAATCACCTCTTTTATTTGAAGTAGGTGTTTCAAAGGTGTAGGAGATTTGGGGTATCATTGAATCCCAAAAATGCATATTCTTGGCTCATGAAGGTAAGCTCCTTGGCCATGTTGTGTCAAAGGAAGGATTAACGATTAACCCTAGAAGAGTTGAAGTAATTTGAATATTTCTATTGCTAAGTCGTAAGAAGGCCCTTCAAATCTTCTTAGGAAGGATCAATTTTGTCTACAGGTTTGTACCAAAATTTTCCACTCTTGTCAAGCCAATAATGTTGATGTTGAAGAAGAGCATGGAATTTAAGTGGAAAGCTGAGGGAAAATCAAGTTTCGAGGCTATATCCCAAGCTCCAACTCTTGTCAATCCAGAATTCTCTAAGGACTTCATGCTCTATGCCTTTGGTGGTGGGGATACAATTTTTGCAATCCTAGTACAACAAAACAAAGAGGGATCTGAACAACCAGTTTCCTTCTTCATTCAAGGTCTGGAGGAATATGAAACCAGGTACTCTTTCATTGAGAAGCATGTTCTTATAGTGATTAGGAGCTTAAATAAATTCAAGCACCTAGTCTCAAACAACAAGATCCAACTGCTAGTTTCCCATGTGGGAGTCAAGGACTTCCTTTTGAACAAATATCTGAATGAGAAATGTGCAGGATGGATTACTCATGTTATGGAATATGACATTGAAATTAAGGTCACTAATTTGGTCCATGGGAAGGTATTATGTGAATAGTTAGCCTCGAGTCAACAATTTGACACAAGTAATGAGAATGAAGTTGTCTTGGTACTACAAGATAGTTAAGAACAAATAAATGATAACATGCCTATTCCTTGTTAGCTCAGAATATGGTTCATTTCCTACAAACATGCCCATGCCCTCCATAAATGAAAAAATCAAAGAGGAGGTACTTCAGATTACAATCCATTCCATTTTTGCTTGTTGATGCTGTTTTTTTCAAAAGGGACATCAATGGTGTTCTATTGAGGTGTATTGGAACAAATAAAATTGAGAGATTGTTGTAGGAGTTTCACGATGGAGAAGTCAGAGGTCATTTTTCTCCATGGGTAACAACTCTCAAGATAATGAAGGAAGGTTACTATTGGCCCATAGTGTTCAGTGATTGTTATACATGGATCAAAAAGTGTAAGAAATGTGCATTCTTCACAGGAAAAGAAATATTAGCAACGCTTCCATTGCACCCAATTTCAGTTGACCAGCCATTCATGTAATGGGGATTGGAATTCATTGGGGTCATCAATCCAAATTCAAGCCAAGGCCACAAGTGGATTCTCACAGCAACAGACTATTTCACCAAGTGGACCGAGGCAGTAGCACTCAAAGAAGCAAACGAGTCTAGCATACTAGACTTCTATGAAGGAATAGTGACTAGGTTTAGAGTACCAGCCACTATCATATCAGACAATGCATTGGTGTTCCTAGGTTCCAAGATCATAGAATGGGTTGTTAAGAATGGAATCTACTTGAGCACCTCTTCAAATTATTACCCATAGGGTAATGGGCAAAAGCAGATTCCACAAACAAGAATTTGCTAAGAATCATCAGGAGGAATCTAGATGAAAACCAAAGGATGTAACATACAAAGGTCAAATCATCCTTGTGGGCTGATAGGATCACACCAAAGAGGTATACATTTAATTCCCCTTACAAGCTGGTCTCACTCAAGGCTAGAGGCATTGTTGCCTATATCATTATAACTACCTACATTGGATATGGTAAAGTAGTTGGAGTTATCTGAGTTCGAACCAATGGAGGCTAGGTATGCAGAGCTGATGGAATTGGAAGAAATCAGAGAACATGTAGTTCAAATAGTGGAGAAAGATCAATCCTTAGTCAAAATATGGTTTGATAAGAAAGCAAGAGCAAGGACCTTTCAGGAAGGGGACTTAGTTCTAAAGTGGGATGCAGATCGGGAAAAACCAGGAAGGCATTCCAAGTTTGATGCCATTTGGAGTGGCCCCTACATGGTCACAGGATGTAAAAGTAGAAATGCCTTCTAATTTTCTACCTTGGAGGGAGAGGAGCTTCCGATTCCAGTTAACGAAATCTATCTTAAACATTGCTACTGAAAGGAAAAATTTCACCCTTGTATATATTAGTTTAGGAGTTGTAATTCCTCCAAGTGCTTGTAGCACATCACCTTGTTTTAGTTTAGGTTACTTTTTTAATAAGTGTTTTTACACTCTCTACATATTCTATTTAGAATGTGTATGACATTTTGTGTTTGTACATAGTTGTGCCCTTGTTGCTCTTGCACTTTCCAGTTTCAGGCAGAGTTTGGTGATGAAGCAACCAGTCCTCAACCAGGGGTTTCTTTTGAAATGAAAATATCTAGTAGTGCCCCAGAGGTTGGAAGTATGTTTTTTCAAGTGACAAGATAGTTCTGGAAATCAATATGACTCCATGCCCAATGGATCCCCTAAGGTCACTAGTCTTCAAGATCAAGTAGGCAGATCATCCCGTAAGTCGCCAATTGTTATCTATTTTTACCCCCTGGTAAAATAGACAACTTGGGAGGATGGGTTGAGAACTAAAATTTATTCCTAGATAAATCTAGAATGATACAGTTGGGTTTTCAAGTTTAGGGAGAATTTTGAATGTTTCAGGAAGTTTCAAAGGTCTTGGGGCCATCCATCAGAAGTAGGATTTTGGGCCTTAAGGATTTTGCAGCATGAAAGAGGACTTGAGATTCAACGGAAGATTCTGATAGCCATGTCAAGAATTATAAGTCCAAAAAGGTTCCTATGGAGTTCATCTTTTATGCCCTATATGGTGGAAAATATAAGACATCTTGAAACATCATACACTTCCCAAGGCAGTTGTGTCCTCTGGCACACAACCGAAATCCCAAGAGAGAAGGAGAATAATTGAGGTGATAAAGTAAAACTTGTATCTTGATACTACCACAATTATATTAAATGGGTTGTTTCCATGTGAAATCATATAAAATTTCACCTGAAAACTCATTTGAGAGCTCAAGTTATCACCTCCAAAAGTTGTTTGGTTGGAGATTGGATGGGTCAAGGTTGAATGGATAGGGGTTAGACATCCATGGCTTGGTCAAGTCACATTTTTAACACATTTGAATGGTTTTTATGCCTTCACACCCATCACACTTACACGACACCTAGGTTAGATAGGTAAGGTTTGGATGGGTCAAGGTTGGATGGCTAGGGGTTGGACGCCTAGGGGGTTGTTTGGGTCACATTTTTTGACGTGTTTGAATGGTTTTTGACACTCTTCACACCCGTCACACTTGCACAACACCTAGGTTGGATTGGTCATGGAGGTTGGATGGGTCAAGGTTAGATGGTTGGGGTTGGACACCCAGGGGTTGGTCGGGTCATATTTTTTTACGTGTTCGAATGGTATTTGAGGCATGTTGCACCCATCACACTTGCATGACACCTAGGTTAGATGGTATGACTAGATTGGATGGGTCAGGGTTGGATGGGTCAAGGTTGGATAGCTAGGGGTTGGACTCCCAGGGGTTGGTCGGGTTACATTTTTGACACGTTCGAATGATTTTTGACACCCATTGCACCCCTTATATTTACACGACACACATGTTGGTCGGGTAATGGTTAGATGACATGGATGGACAATTTTTAAGCCTCACAATGGTAGGTGAATGAATGACATCCCAACAACCATAATTAATGAGGCATGACACCCACGACCACCTGTGCAGAAAAATACCAAAATAGATGGTTTCCCATACCTCTTCAATGCATCCTACCGGTTGGTGACCCAATTTTCCCTATATATTGTAAAATTCACCTCATTTTGAGGGGATTTTTCTAAAAGGAAAAATAACTCTGTCAAAATTGTTCCAGAGCTATTGTGAGCTAAAGGCCTTGAATTTGGGCTTATTGTAAAGGATTTTATCTTTTACTTATGGTGTGATGGATTGTGCATGTCTTTGAGCAATAAAATTCATGTTTTGTGGCCATTTTTTCCCTAGCTTGTATGAGTTGCATCTCTTTCCTTCCATTATATTTATGAGTATATTGTGCATGTATCTATCTCTTTGTAGGGTCTATAGTTTGTTGTGCTTTACAAATTTAGGGAATTGATTGTTGTCTTAGACTATGGCATTTTTACCAGCCCTCTCCTTCTCGGTTTCTCCCTATTTTTCACTCACTGGGATTGTCCCATCCTTTCTTGGTGCATCACCTTCACTTAGAGTAGTTTTTATTTCATGCATATTTCTATCCCTGTCTCCTTGGAAAACATTAGAATAGGGTTAGTTTAGATTGCCATTCTCTACACTTTGGAGAAGTTGGCACTAGGTTAGAGGAAGAATTTGGCTTTCTCCAAAGGATTATCCTACTTGCAAGGTCCCACATTGTAGGATAATCCCATGTTATGTAGGTTTCACTAGTTGCCTCGTACACAAAATCACAAGAAATCAGGGGTGTTGTAATTTTACATCAATAGGAACCAAGTATAATGTTTCCTGGTTCATAACTAAAAACATTATAGACAAAGAAAGGACCCCAAATGAAAAAGGAGAGAAGATAAAATGGGGTATATTCTATTACTGATAATGTTTTGGGAAAAGGGGTTCTAGATGGACCAAGGGCAACAAGTGGGAACACCTAATTGAGAAAATATCTCCAACAAAATGGTTTTCCAAGTACACATGTGATGGCGCAATATCTAATGCGTATAAGGAGCACCTAGAGAAATGGTATAAGAGGATGCATGACACATTTGAGAATGAATGGCACATGCCTAGGGAGTTTCTAATAGAACTGGAAGGGTAGGCAGATTTTGTAATGAAACACTACTAATTTGGTAAATTTTTGTTGAACAATGGAGAAATGGGACCCTAGTGCAAGCTATCATTTTCATTCACTAAAAAATACTTCAAGAGAATGCTAAATATAATTAAGGATACAAAGCAACTCAAATTCAATGTAGAAAAGGTATATGTTGACTACCACATGCTACACAAGACATACAGTACAAAAAAAAAAGGCACTCTATATATAAACGAGGGAATATGAAATGATGGATTTAAATCCCATTATGATACTAGTAGTGGGGAAAGAGGCATGTCAGGTGTATATTTACCTCAAAACCCAAGCTCTAAGATGGAAAGGTGGTAAATTTTCATGATACCACCCTTACACCACCACCATCAAAGAATATAAATGTGAGGATATTGAAGTATAGGCACGAGCCCAATCCTTGAAAAGAAAAAGAAGAAGAAGATATGGAATGTGTGTTAGATCTTAGCACATGAAAAATGATGCAAATGAAACAATAGCAAGCAAGCAACTTCAGTCACTCCACAAATATCCCCAACTAAAGAAGCATGAAGGCCTAGCAACAACAAAAAAATAGTATCCTCACATTTTCCATGATCTAGAGTAGGAGGAAGAAAGGATAGAACATCCCGAGCATGAATAGGAAGAAGAGCAACACAAATATCATGAACATGATGAACAAGAAGAGAAATTCCAAGATGAAGAGAACTTGCGTGAAGAGGAGCATGAGGAAGGGCATAAATAAGAGGAGGAATAGGAGTATGGACTTGGGGAAGACCAAGGCACGAGTGAAAAACACTTCCCATGTATCATGATTTTGCAGAGGATACACCACATAGATAATGCATGATGGGATGAAGGCCAATGGAACCACCAAAAGTACCCCCAAATATGTCAAATATAGATGACATGAACAAGATCCTCAAGGACATATTTCATAGCTTAGTAAAGCCTAAGTAACTATTTTTCTAGGACATGTTCAATAATGTCGAGGCTCATCCACACACACGTAAGATGTTATCTTGGGAATTGCAGATGAAAATGGAGGAACTAGAGTTTGAAGTGAAGGAGTCAATTTTGGAACTAAATGGCAAAATAGAACCATAAAATTTCTTTCCCATAGTAGAATCTACTTGAGTCTCGGATGAGTAGGCAAGAAATGTTCTAATAAAAATAGTTTCTAAGGTAAGATGGATAAATGTTGATAAGAGTGTTGTATTATGTAACACTCAAAAGGATATGGAGAGAGGAATACAGATAATAAGTAACTAGATGAGGAGTTGAACGATTCAAATAAATGATGATAAATGTGTATAATAAGGTTGTCAACCTGTAAATAATCTACTGCGCGCATATGCCCAAATGTGGTAATGCAGCGAGCCGGACAAACCATGACACGTAGATGGAATACTTGGAAGAACTAGTACATCTAATATTGGTAAAAGTGAATAAAGGCCCTGGGCCTACATAAAAATAGCTTTCTAGTGTAAATATGGCCAAGGTGGAGAAAAATTAGAAGAAAATACAACACTTGGTATAAAACTAAAGGAAGTTGTGTAGAAGGCTAAGAAGTTTTTACAAAATTGAGGATAATTTAATGATCATAAACATGTATATTTCAAAAGACAAGGAAGAATTGAGAATACTACATTCCTCATTATTGACAAGTACGGCTGAGCATGAGAAAGTTTTTAAGAATTCGGGAAAAGAAAGAAGTAATAAAATCCAAGCACGATAGGATCAAAGAATGGCTTGGTGAGGTACAAACAATGGTGATGCACATGGAAGAAATTTCGGAGGGCATCACCACAGTTGGGATGTCGTATTAAAAGAGCTATAGGAAAAATTCAATGGGCTAACTCTAGAAATCATCCTCAATATTGTTGAATTGGTACTAAATAGGTTACACATTAGGCTTGAGGAATGGAAGTAGTTGGAGAAGGGCATCGACCTTGAGTTCCCGAGCTTCTTCCATCATTGTGAATTTAAATTTGGGATGCATGTAGAGAAATATTATTCTTTATTCTTTAATTTAGTGGGGTATATACCATATTTTTTAGATATTCTTTCATTCTTTGTATTACCAATGACATACAATATCCCTAATATGTGTTAATGTTGGACTAGGAAAAATGGATAAGTATGATCCATACGCAGAGTTGTGTTTGATATCAAAAGGAATAAATACCTTATATACAAATAGTGCATGAGAGTTTGTGATCCGAATATAATCAAGTTTTTATCTACCTGATCTTGGACCCTTATAGGCTTTAAATATTTGCCAAAATTTTTCTCCTTTTAAGTAATCAATTTAAAAATTAATGCAAGACAATAAAGACAATTGCACAATGATTGATTACGAGTTCGACAATTGCCTACATCTCCGGGTTCATGGTCGAACCATTCCAATAGTCAAAACTTGTAAGTTATAATAGTAATTTCACAAGAAAACCTAATGGAAACTATTTAAACTTGCTTAGAAGAATAACCAGACCTTCGATGACAAGGGTGAAAAATAACACCCAACTTCCCCTTTCCTGGCATATTCAGCAAGCTCGATGGCTCTAGCTCCACTGTTCGGAAACCTCTGGGTTCTCGATCGGCCTTCCAGACACTTCATAATGCCCTATGGCACTCCGGTCGATATTCTAGGCTTCAAAATTTAGTGTGGCACTATGGGCCGACTAGGTAGTATTAATAACTCCTAGCCACAATAATGCCTATTTAAATAAATAGGTCTTCACACAATTACAATTTCTCATCCTCCTCTTGGCTCAATCTTCGCCTCTCGAGCTCTAGGAATGAGCTTGTCTCCGTTGTGTGTGTGTGTGTGTCTAATACAAAGGAGAGGGGTCCCCTATTTATACAAAATTAGGGCCCTTAAAATATGCATTAACAATTATCCTTAGGCTAAAAATACCATAGCCCGTAGAAAAATGGGATCAATACCCACATTAGTGGATTGCATTGGTAAATGGTTATATCCCACATTTGGGGGAATGATATTTCTTGAGGCTTAATTAAGCCTTTCCATGCATTTTAGGTGGTCATGGGACCACTTTGGCATAACTACCCCCACCTCTTTCTCCTCACATGGAAGCTTCCACGCATGGCATAAGCTTCCCCTACCACCACTTCACCTTCTCCCTTCCACGTGGTCCTTGGAAATAACATGGTTAAGTTGGCGGTTATGTAGGGTTTGGAGGATTAGTGGATTTGGATGGTTTAATACTAATGTATAAACATTAATATATAGTGGTTTGGCATATATGCATGGCATTTGGAAAGTGGACTTACCAAGATAATATAATTTTGACCCATACAATGTCGCATAGAAATAATTAACTCAGTAAATAGCATATAGCCCACTTATCATCTCTCGATCGGAAAATCGAGTGAATTCGATGAGTGGTGGCAAGCCACGTGGTGGCTTGTGAACCCACCACGTCGGTGATAATACCATAGTCCACACGGCGGCCACACTCGTAACAAAAGTTGAGCCTCTTGTTCCAGTGAGCAATCTTTTATGATCATTAAAGACCATAGATTGAAAACCAATTAACAACTCTTTTTCCTTTTTCCATGTCTCACAAAGCTGCCCTTGGTCCAAAATTGACCAGCTTGACCAAAGTTGATGTTGTCAAAATTTCACCCCCTGGGTAAATTTCGATAACATGCATCAAATGTTGCGAGAAAGGCAAATAGGTTGATCCAGAAAAATCGTGAAAATCGATAAGTCCTAGTCCTAGGAGCAATTGGGACATCTGGGACAAAAATGCGCGGATCGGCCGAAAAGCCTCCAGCCGGCCCAAGGAGCAATCGGGACATCTGGGACAAAAGTACGTAGCGGGCGCGAAAAGTCGATCCGGCCGAAAGAGAGAAAATTGGCTAATTGCTGAGAGGGGCGCCTGTGGACAAGCGGGCCAAAAGGCACGAACCGGCCGAATCGGCGAAAAGGGCCGATCCCAAAGAAAAATGGGACAAGCGGGCCAAAAAGGTGCGAACCGCCGAACCGGTGAAAAAGGGCCGATACAGTCCAAAGCAAAATGGGACAAGCGGGCAAAAAAGGCGCGAACCGACCAAACGGTGAAAAAGGGCCGATAGTCCCAAAGAAAAATGGGACAAGTGGGCCAAAAGGCGCGAACCGCCGAATCCCAGGTGAAAAAGGGCCGAGGCAGGTCCAAAGCAAAATGGGACAAGCGGGCCAAAAAGGTGCGAACCGGCCGAACAGGGTGAAAAAGGGCCAGACAGTCCAAAGCAAAATGGGACAAGTGAGATGAAAAGACGCGAAGGGCGCGAAAGAGCGCGGGCGGGCGAGAGCTAATCGATCATGACACGTGTCTCAAGGAGAAAAGGTCAAAAAATTCAAAGGGTGAGTTTTCGAGCACCGATCCGAACCAATGGGATAGTGCCACGTGTCCCAGCTAGGGCCCACAAAGAAATTTCAAAGGAAAGCCCACCAAAAAGTAGAGGAGAGAGAATTATTCAGCAAATCAGAGCCTGCCACTTGTCATCCAAGTGGCAGAGCACGGGAAGAAATTCAAAAATCCGTTTTCACCTGTTTCGTGCCCTAAATCTTCAGATCGACATAACTTTCGATCTAGAGCTCGGATTTGCACGTTCTTTATATCAACGGAAAGTTGGTGAAATTCTCTACACGTTTCTAGGGTCAATCTTACATTTTGGTTCAGATTGGAGAGAGAAAATCTCGAAACGCCTCTGGCACGAAATAACAAGCAGAAGTAATGTGTCAACGAACAACTTTAATGCAGCAGACAGTTCGCCGCTTCTGTTAGGCAGCCCGCCGTTTCGCCAGATCCACCGCTTCTACCATGATGAGATGAGTTAAGTGCATTCTGGAGGTGGTTGGGGCAGATTTCGAATTCCTCTCTCTTTTCTCTCTCATTCTTCCTATAAATTGTAAGGAGGGGCTTCTTTCTAAAGGTTGGACATTTTTGTTTTGCAACCCCTCCCTTCTCTCCTGCTTGTAAGAGAATTCGTGGAGTTTTCAAGCCTCCCACATGGACTGTAATGCCATTGTTGCCTTTTGGCCATTGCAATGTATTGAATCAATCCTTTGAGCAATATATATGTCTGTGATTAAATTTAAATCCTCTCATGTATTCATTGTTGTCATTTGATCTCTCATTGCATTTCGGTTACCTGTGCATGGTGTGGTATTGCATCTATATGGTCTGTGTTTATTTTCGCAAAGCTTATGTTCTTCATTCCTCGGTGCATCACCCCTTTAGCTTAGGTTTATTTATGTGCATTTCTCTCTCCCTGTCTCCTTGGTAGTTAGTTTAGGTTTTTGGGTAAACCTCTGCGTTTCATTGGTGCATCTGAACAGAGGAATAGGAACCAGCCTTTCTCTGGAGAATCTTTTCTCATTTTTCAAGTCCCACACTTGGAGAAAGGATTCAATGTTATGCAATCACACTGGATGCCTAAATGATCAACCTAGAAACTTGATCTGCATCCAGGGGTGCTGTGATTTTGCATCAACAGTTTTGGCACGCCCGGTGGGACCTAGAGGTCTCATTTTTATTGCAGCAAAGTTGATATGCATCTGCTGCAATTTTCTTGCTTAAAAAGAGCTATTATTTGCATATCTGGCGACTCCAAGGGGAAGAATCAACTGGTTTCAGCAGTACAGGCCTAAAATCTTATGAGAAGAATCACAAGGTCAAGAGTTGGAGAAGAAGAAGTGTTGTTTGAATACCTGCAATTATCTCCAAGAAGAAGGCAAAGAGGAAGAAGGATTCAAAGGTCTCCATCTCCACCAAACAGAACTCTCTCAACTCCTCCACCTGAGCGGCCTTTCTTTCAATATACAAGGGTTTTAAGACCAATCAGAATGGCGCAACCAGTGAACCCCTATGTCAACTTCACAGGCAGCAGCCCACTTTCTCTCAATGCAAAAAATCCAATCCCAGTTGCAAAGATCAAGAACATTCCATACTTTACTGGAGAAAATCAGACCACTCCTGGTGATCATGTCAAGGACATTGCTAACATTTGTGCAATCCATGAGATTAATGAGATGCAAGTAGCTGTCAAATTGCTGGCATCTTCATTCAAGGGGAAAGCATTGCAATGGTTTAGGAGCCTTGAGCTGGCTCTATCACAAACTGGAATCAGCTGTGTATTGCACTTCATGATCAATTTGGAGAGAAGGGAGACAACTTGTCTCTTTTGGAGCAGCTAACAACCATCAAGAGAGCTTCCAATGAGCAGCTAACTGACTTCAACTTCAGATTTCAAAGATCTTGGGATAGAATTCCAGTAGCAGTCAGGCCAACAGCAGAAGGTGCTTTTCTATACTACCTTAAAGCTTTAAATTCTGATATTTCTATGTTGGTTCAATCTATGGGAGGCACAACTATCCCTGCTGCTTATAGTATTGCCATTAGAGCTGAAAATTGTCTGATTCAAGCCGGCAAGCTAGCTCCTAGGCCTCCAATGCCATTATATCCAAGTTTAGAGAGCCCAAGTACTAGTCAAGCACCTGTCTTAGCTCCTATTCCCACTCCTAGGAATCAGAGTTCAAATGAAGCTTCCACTTCATCTCCAAGTGCCCCAAATGAGCTTCAAGAAGTCATGAAGCAACTGCAAAATTTAGGTAATGAGCTGGTCACACTCAAGAGACAGCAAGCTCAAGGTTTTAGACCTTCGTATCAGCCTCAAGCTCAACCTAATAGGCAGCCATATCAGCCTCAAAGACCACCTAATCCAGCTGCAAATATGAATCAAACAAGGCCTCCTGTCAATAGACCTTTCCAGCCCTATAATCCAAATGCCATATCTGCCTCTAAGGCATTAGTACCAGCACAAAATAACATGGCACAGGAGTACGACTGGTGTTACCCTTGCAATCTACCTCACAATCAGTCAGCATGTTTCAATGGTGCACTAAATCAGGCCTTGATGGTGCAAACCATTGGTGTTGCTCAAGATCCAAGCCAGGAGGAGAATCAACAGCAACAAACGCAACAAGAAGGACCTCCAACAGAAACCACATTGGCAAATTGGCAAACGGAAGACTTCTGTGGAGTTAACCAACAGCCTTTTCAAGGCATGGCTGCCAATACACGGTCAAAGAAGAGAAGCATAGAAGAGGGACAACCGTCTAATCCAGTTGTTTCTCAACCCACTCTTACACAACAAGGGGTCAGTAGACCAAACGCAGCTCCAAACCTGCAAAATCAACCCAAGGTCCCTGTTGTAGCAACACATGCACCCATTCAAGTTCAAGAAAAGGTTGTACCAAGTAAGGGGCAGCAAAGGGACAGTTCATCCCCTTTCAACATCATCGATCAAATGAAGAAGACACATGTGAACATTTCCATGTGGGAATCACTGGCGATCCCAGGACAACGAGACTTACTGCAAGCTGCAATGGCTAATTGGTCTGCCACGAATGTATCAAACCAGGGACATGAGAAAGTTCTCACTAATGCAGTGCAACATGATGGGGACCAGACAAGGAAAAATTTGAAGCCTCCACCATTCTATGTTTCATTGATTGTTGGAAACCACTTGGTACACAACTGCATGTTAGATTCAGGGGCCAGTAGTTCAGTAATGCCGAAGCAAATAGCGGATCAGCTGGGTTTGAAATATGAGCCAGTGCTGAAAGGAGTAGTACAGCTAGATGGAACGGCAGTAGGGACTGTTGGAGTCATCAAGGGGTTAAGCCTAACACTACATTCCTATCCTAATGTTACAGTTTTGCAAGATGTGTCTGTGATTGACCTTCCGCCACTCTTTGCGTTGTGTCTATCAAGAGACTTCACTGCGAAAATCGGTGGATATTTATCTGCAGATTGGTCACACATGATTTTTAGGACAAGGTATGGAGCCAAAGCAACAATCAGGTCAGAACCAATTGCCAATTTCCATATTGAGCCTTATGTACCAGCTCCTATCAATGCAAATTGCTCAGCTTTTGATCAGGAGGAGTGTTCAAGTGATCTAGAAACAGGTACTAAGGTCGAGGGAATTCCTGATTTAACTTTGGATGAATGGGCAAACAAAAGTCATGAATTCGACCCATACAAGGAAATTGAAGAATCTGAATTGGGTGTGTATTGTATACACGAGGAAAATTCACCCATCCCCGACATCATTCAGCCTGAACAAAAGGATGAAAACAAAGTCTGGAGATTATTCTTCGATGGTTCGAGAAGCAGACAAGGTTCTGGAGGCGGTGCAGTGTTGATTTCACCACAGGACATCAAGTATTATTCAGCTTTTCGTTTCCAGTTTTCTGTTCAAACAACACAGCTGAATATGAAGCATTGATTCATGGACTTCATTGGGCCAGGAAAAAGGGCATAAAGAACTTGCAGGTGTTTGGAGATAGCGAGCTAATCGTCAACCAAGTTAGGGGACAACATGCTACAAAGAACGACTTGCTGAGGAGCTACAAGAATAGGGTATGGGACCTCATTGAGGATTTCGAAGCTTTCAACATTGTGTCCATACCCAGGAAGAAAAATAAAGCCACAGATAGGCTTGCAGCAGTTGGAGCAACGTTTGATGTGGTTGACAACATCAGAAGAGAAAAAATGCAGCCACACATCCACGTGGTTGTAAGGCCAACAGTTCCAGATAATAACACAAGCTGGCAGGTGTTTGAGAATGATCAGTAGATCGTCAATTTCTTACAAGAAGAAGCTGAGTTTTCAGCTAGGAATCAGGACATATTAGAGCAGCAGTATGGGGATCAAGTAGTGCAGTTACGGACAAACAAGCTTCCTAAGGGTTTGGTAACATTGGAGTCTATCTTCAACCCTAACGACCAGTTTTGTAAGGAAAAGGCAAACATACAGGTCAAGAGAGAAGATTCAGAGCCAATTCCGGTTGGGGAAGGCAAAACGCTTCAAATTGGCAAAGTGGCCACTGAACAGGAGAAATCAGAGTTCATACAACTTTGCCAAGAATTTCCAGATGTCTTCGCTTGGAGCTATGAAGACTTAAGAGGATTCGATCCAAATTTGGCACAACATACCATAGAATTGGATCCAGATGCCAAGCCCGTCAGGCAGAAGCAGAGGCCAGTCAACCCTCACATTGAGCCTCTAATGAAGAAAGAGCTTAACAATCTAATCGAGGCAAGCATTATATTCCCTATCAAGCACTCAAGCTGGGTTGCAAACTTGGTTCCAGTCAGGAAAAAGAGCGGAGAAATCAGGTTGTGTGTGGACTTCCGAGACCTCAATAGGGCATCTCTCAAAGACCATTACCCACTCCCTTCAATGGAACAAATATTGCAAGTAGTATCCGGTTCAGAGAGATTCTCTCTCCTAGATGGCTACTCAGGATATAATCAGGTGATGGTGAAAGAAGATGACCAATTCAAGATGGCTTTCACCACCAAATGGGGGACCTATGCCTACAAGAAAATGCCATTTGGGCTATCAAATGCTGGAGCCACCTTCCAAAGGGCAATGGATATGGCATTCAAGGGGTTGATCAATAAAATAGTTTTGATATATCTTGATGACATCAC